>PVKC010048280.1:0-10923 GCA_004027635.1 Crocidura indochinensis | reverse complement strand
GCTGTCGGTTGTGACCAAAAATCAAAAATAAATAAAGTAAGATTCTAAGGACCAGAGAGATAGCACAGTGAGAAGGGTGTTTGCCTAGTGTACAGCTGACCTGGTTTTAATCCCCGTTATCCCATATGGTCCCCTGATCCTGTCAGGAGTAATTTCTGAATGAAGACCCAGAAGTAACCCCTCGTGCCACAGGGTGTGACCCAAAAACACAAAAAAGTGATATTCTAGAACCTTTCCTACTGAAAGTCTGGCACTGATGGAAGAAGGCATGAACAGGCAGTCCTTTGAACAAGGGTGCCATGAGAAGTTGGCAGGGCTCTCGGTAAGGTCTCCTGGGGCTGGAACTGGCCTCAGATGGAGCAAAGCGTCCTTGTCCCACTGGCCCCTGGACTGACATGCAGCCAAGCCCCCTTCATTTCTGGTGTCTTGAGCTTTTACCACGTCTCCCCATCCCCCTCTGCTGAACAACCCGTCTGTCGCCTGTGGGGTTCTGTAGTCTCACATTCCAGTACGGTTGCACAGCTGAAGGTTATCACACCAGTTCACATTCCCTACTCAGGCTCCCCACCCCTGGCAGAGTCTCCTCTGGCTTGCTTCCAGCTGGGAGCTGCCCAGTGAGCTAGCCAGCCTTCTCAGTCCAATGTGGACTGGTCTCAGAAAGATCAGGGTGTGTGTGGAAAGGGGAGGTCTTCAGCCAGCACTGTCCAGAAGGGTAGTCACTAAGAGCTTCCCCAAACCCACCCGAATACCCAGCCAGGCCTCTCCCCTCTGCAGATCAAGTGTCTGGCCTTTTTCCCACTGTGCTTGAATGCCCCCACCTTCCATGAGGCCAGACACTTCCAGACTTGAGTAAAGGTAAACATTTGCTAGGTGGGCAGAGTGGCCTTCACCCTCATCTCCCGCTACTCCCCCATCTTAGGCATGCAGCCCCCTGAGGCCCAAGACTTACCCCATGTGCCAATGCCAGCAGGTTGGTATCGGTGAATCTTAGCTCATGGAGCACCCTGCACTGCCCTCTATCCCCCTTAGTAAAAAAACAGGCTTAAGCTAGAGGCACAGGCTGTGAGGCTCGGTCAGTCCACTTCCTGGGCCCTGGAGGTTTGGGAGCTAAGGTATGGGCCTGCCCTGGTATCCCCACACCAGAAAACGAGCCTTCACACACCAGGTATGAAGGAAAGGGGTGTAGGGTCAGTCAACCTGAGGGTCAGAGCGGAGTCAAGCCAGCCACCTAGTGTCCTGTTTCTTCTCACTCACTGCAAACAGGTCTGGTGTGGGCACGCAGGGCCTCAAGCTGGCATCTCCACAGTTCCATGCCCTCCTGTCATGGCATGGACAGGACTGTGCGGCAGGCAGGAGCTGAGAGAGTGAGGCATCCCCAGTCAGAATGCGCCGGGGCTTGGCGTGGCTCAAAGGTAATACTTCACAATATCTCACTCTGTGAAACATGACAAACAACACAGACTCAGAATAACTGAAAAACACTCCTGGGAACAGATTTCTTATTTTGAGGGCCATTAAGAATTGAGAAACTGGTCACGGTTACCCACACTTCCACTTTGGACTCAGTTCATCCATCTTGCTGGCTCTTTTCTCCAAAACTTTCCTGAGGCAGGTGAAAGGAAGACTCCATCTGCCTGCGATTTATGGTTTCCTTTTCCTCAGGATTCAGAACACTGCACTTGTATCTGATGCATGAGCCAAGATTAAATGTTGAAGTGCATGATAGATGGAGCCAGAATCCATGTCAGGCCTCCTATAAATTGCTTGTGATGAGAAACTAGGACTCAGGTAAGTAGACACCGACCTCACTGCTATTCCTCATCTCAACTAACTGCCTTCTGGGCCTGGAGGAAGACGCATCACCTTGATGAGAGAACTGGGCAGAGGCAGAACCAAGTCCTCATTTCCTTTTGTGAGCACCTGGCAGTTACTTTCCTGGTCCTAAAGTCCACATTTGCTTTACAAGCTAGTTCCAGACTTTGTCTTCAAACCAGACTGGCTGTTATGTCTGGCGATGATAATACTAAGCTGAACCCACAGAGATTCAGAGATGCCAGAGATAGATAAACGCATTTGTTAGAGCTCTGCTCAGGACCTCAGGTCACAGAGACTCTGAGAACCTGAGCTATCTGTTAGCACACATTAAATATTTCCCCTTACACAGAGGCTGAAGGAGACAAGGTCCCATTCCCACCTTATCCGGCACACAGTTGGGATGCAGAAATGGAAAACAGGGTTAGAGGAACCCAAGACATCCTAGCAAGTTTTGGACACTTATCTCATTTGTGAGTTTGCTTTCCCTATTCAGTCTTTGTTTATTTTTGTTATGGGGCCACACCTGGCAGCGCTCAGAGATTACTCCTGGCTCTGTACTCAGAAATGGCTCCTAGCAGGCTCAGAGGACCATATGGGATGCTGGAAATCAAACTACTATCTATGAGTTGGCCATGTGCAAGGCAAACACCCTATCGCTGTGCCACCTCTCCTGTCCCCCCATATTCAATCTCATAGGAGAGCCCCTTCCCCTTCTTTCCTCAGGATAATTGCACCTGGTGTGTTTCCTTAGTTTTTGTTTACAACCCAGGCAGTGACGTGTTCGAGGTTAGTTCTTTGTGACTGGTCTGAGGCTGGCAGGGCTGCCTCACAATACCAATTTTGTTGTGCTTCCTATCCCTAAGCCCTTCCTTGGACTGAGTTATGCTACAACACACGCCAGTTAGGACATCCTGACAACGTGTGGCGTGCATCATGTTCGATTTAGATTTGGGTGGCTCTAATTTTGGCCAAAATTGAAGAAGATTGAGGTTTATTCTAAAATTCGGAGATGTATTGTCTCACAATAGGTCTACATTTCAGCAAAGCGGACTGAGAGAAATAATGGCTGAGAAGAATAAGGCCATGATACCTTTTGTTTTGAAGCCACACCTAATAGACTTACTTACCCCTGGCTCTGCACTCAAGGGTCACTCCTCGAAGTGCTCAGGAGACCATTTGGAGTCCCAGGGATAGAAACCTGGTTAGCCATGTGCAAGGCAAGTACCATCCCTGTTGTATATTGCTCCAGCCCCAACTATGACATTTTTTGTAGACTAGCCTGGAGCCTGCCACAGGACAGAGGGCTCATGGTATTTTGTGGCTTTGCCCACAGTGTTCAGAAGTCACGGTCAAACAATCCCCTCCAGGAGCCCGGTTTGATGGTCACTATCTCTCTGGTCTAGCTTTGTAGGAAAGGAGGTCCCAGATTGGAGAAGATGGCATGTACCATCAAGTGAGTGTCAGGGAGAAATTCCTGTCTGTGAAAACACAGTGCATTCATTTGGGGGGGGGGTGTTCTTAGGGGGTTCAAACTAAGGAATCACTCTCAATGGGATTCAGAGGACCATATATAGGATGCTGAGAAATGAACCCAGGTTGATTGCACGCAAGACAAGTGCCCTACCTGCTGTACTGTGGCTCCAGTCCAAGAGTGCATTTTCTAACATGTTGACTATTGTGCTTAGGCAAGAACACCCTGTGAGGTTCTCTGTCCCTCGCCTCAGAAGGGCAAGTCATGCACGTCTGAGACACAGCAGGCAGAAGGAAAGGGTCAGAATGAAGAGGATACTGGCACAGTGGTGGGAACTCCAAGGAAGGTGCTCTGCTGTGGCCTGGCTCTCACACTTACAACAGGGAAGTCCCCAGCTCACAGCTGAGGGATAATCTATAGCAGGGGTCCTCAAACTTTTTAAACTGGGGCCCAGTTCACTGTCCATCAGACCATTGGAGGGCCAGACTATAGTAAAAACAAAAATTATGAACAAATTCCTATGCACACTGCATACATCTTATTTTGATATGAAGAAACAAAACGGGAACAAATACAATATGTGGCCCTTGGGCCGTAGTTTGAGGACCACTGATCTACAGTGTACTGTATTGTATAGTTCTGCACTCCAGACTTCCTCACTGCACTGTTATGCCTCATGATCTTGCAGTCCAGCACGCCTCCGTGAAAGCTAGTCCTGCAGAAACAAAGAAGGGGCCTTGTTGGGGTCTGTAGAATATCAATATAAAATACAAAGAGATCCACGTGATTGAGTGAGGCCACCCCAGGTACTGTGTTTCTAACCCCTTAGCCAACAGGCCTGATGAAGCAAGGTAATGTCAGAGAAATAATTCACAAGCAGTCAACGTTTCATCTGAGTCAGCTTGCTTTTATTCCATGGCCTTTCCCTGAAATATGCTTTTCCTCACATCTGTTTCTCTGCTTAGCTTTCTGCTGCCCCCCCCCACCCTTCTGCTTTTTGCTGCTTCTCTCTCACCTCCCCTAGGCAGACTCTTTTATTTTTGTTATTAAAAACAGTCTGCCCTATCCCAGGCAGATGGGTCTGATCATCCAGGTGGGATTAACTTCTCAAAAGAAGAGGTTAGTGAAACAGGAAGTTGGGGAAGGGGGTATTTTACCTGGGTCTCCCAGAAGCCTTAGAACTGTGGAGGTCAGTCACCAAGACCTCATGTACACTGAGCCTGCTGCACTGCGCACTTGCTCTACTTGAGGCTAGGTGCCAAGCCAAGCACTACAGTCTAAATTGGGTGACAGGCATAGGGCTGCACCCACAGTGTGTGCAAATATGAATCCTCACACCTAATAGCCAGCATGCAGTGTGGGGTATGCCCTAGCCCATTTGTACATGCCTGCATGTGAGGGTGTGAACAAATGGGCCGGGTGCAGAAATTGGGGCATGCCCACAGTGGCCCAAGTGTTTTCCTGTAAGGGTGGGCCTATGTATGGGAACATGTCCAATCAGAACCGACATCCCTATATTTGGGAAAGCCTAAATTTATTAACGTACCTGTATGTGTCTGAACATGCTACTGGTGTGCCCACAGTCGTTTGACATGTGCTTATGCTCCTGTCTAAAGTTAGGTCCAGAATGTTCAGTGTGGGGTGCCTAAGTTGTACATGCCTTTGTGGGCAAGGCTTAACTTACACATGTGGGCCTAGCAGCCATGACGTGTGGACGTGTCTGAGTAGGACACGCCTTTGGGGCATGGCTTAAAGCACCTGGCGACTCCCCTGTGTCTTGCAAAGGCCTGGGTGCAGGTATGGGTTCCCATCAGCCTCACTCACTGTAGGTGACAGTAAGTTGATGAGAAGACCAGTCTTCCCACCACAGCAGAGGGAGCCTGCAGGAGGCCAGGCTAAGAGACTCTGTCAGGCCACTAGGGGAACCAAGAGTCCCCCACAGCCTCCTGTGATGGCCTGTGTGTCCTGCCTGTCAGGCCTGAAGAATGTGCTGCCCAATGGACACCAGGAGCTCTCTTCTGGGCTCGGGTGAGATGAAACCTGGGTACTAGATGCCACCTTAGTCCTGACTCCTAAGACCTGATCCCTCGACTTGACCCCTAGGTTCTAACCCCTCACACATGACCCCCTTAGGCCTGAACTTTGGGGTCTGACTTCTCAGTTTTGATCCTTTTGTACCTGACATCTGAGACCTGACCTTGGTCTAACATCCCTAGGGCTTGCCCCCTCAAGCCCTGCCACCTCTTCCTTGCCACTCAGCTGTCCCCCACAGACTTGCTGAGCTTACATGTGCGGTCTCATATGTGACAACAGGACTCCAGGGGTAATGTGGTTGGACCGAGTGCAGGAGCCGGACTGTGGGTGTCTTGGGATTAGGGTGCTGGTGATCAGGGTGGGTATGTCCCCGTGAATCCTGGGGTACAGTGGACAGAGCGATGGATACCTCCAAGATAGGGGGTCCTGTTTGGGGGCACTGGCTCTGTCAGTTTACTTCTCTCTGGAGTGTGTCAGACCTCACTTCCCATTTCTCAGAAGGGAGGAACAAAACATGAACTCTTTTCAGCCTTGGACCAGGAAAGCTTCTGAAGCCTCCGATCCCCAGGCTGGGATGCAGCCAGGAATGGGGGTGCATATTGGGATCTTCTCAGTGCCCTTTGCTTTGCTGACTCCTGGGGAGTCTACCTTCAGTTCCAATTTGTAGTCAAGAATTCAGATTGTGAGGACCAGGGGTCCTCAAACTACTACCCATGGGCTACTATTGTTCATACATTTTTAATATAAATCTTTATTTAAGCACCATGATTACAAGCATGTTTAATAGTTGTTTTTTTAATATAAATCACACATTTTTTTAAACTATAGTTCAGCCCTCCAACAGTTTGAGGGGTAGTAAACTGGTCCCCTGTTTAAAATGTTTGAGCGCTCTGGTGTAAACAAAGCTCTGCCGGTGTGTATGCTTTAGGCCTGCAAGGTTGCAGTGGTCTCAGTGCTTTCATGCACACTCTTGTGGTCTCCCTGGTACTATCATACTGGTACTGCACCTGGAGAGGGCCACCAGCACTCGAGCAGTGGGTCTCTGCTCAAGGAGGCTGGCGGGGAGTAGAGGTGGACCTGATCAATCTTGACTTTGATGTTTAGTGATCTTATAACATCAGACAAGTTACTTAGCATCCCTGAGTCCGAGTCACAGTAAAGATTAAGGTACTGCAGAATCACATGACAGTCTCTCACACCTCATTTACTGAGAGTAGTGGCTTCATTTCACAGTTCCTCTTTATTGAATCATTCTGGCCCATGCTGAGGAATGACACTGCTGGTTTTTGTGGAGAAAAGTGAATACTAGCAAAGAAACATTCGTTGTAGACAACAGTCACAGTTTCAGTTCCTATGCTCACTGGTTTATTATTTTATTTTTTATTATTGTTATTATTATTAGAGGGTAATGCCCAGAAATGCTCAAGGATTACTCCTGGCTCTGCACTCAAGAATTTTCTCCTGGTGGGCTTGGGTGACCATATGGGATGACAGGAATTGAACCAAGGTTGGGCATATGCCAGGGAAGCACCTTACCTCCTATAATATCGATCCAGCCCCTCAGTTCAGTTCCTATGATGGGTTCCTTGATTCTAATTGTGATCAGATGCTGCAGAAGTCAACTGGAGCCCAACTGTGTCAATCAGGGATTGCATCTGTACTGTAGTCTCTTCTCTGCGAATAGGTGCTCTATTGCTGATCTACTGTCCCAGTCCCCTACATTGTTGTTGTTGCTTTTATTTTGATGCTCGATGCTTATTCCTGGATCTGCACTCAGGGAAAACACTCCTGGCAAACTTGGAGACCATATAGGGTGCCCAGGATAAAACCCAGATCAGCTGCATGCCAGGTAAATGCTCTACCTGCTGTACTATCTCTTCAGCCCCCCAGATTCCTATTTTATTGTGTATTTATTTATTGGTGGCGCAATGATCAAATCCAGGGCCTCACCTATGATGATCTGATTCATACCACTTGTTTTATACTATATGCTTTTTTTTTTTTTTGCAAATTTTTTTATTGTGGGCAAAGTGAATTACAAATCTTTCACAGTAATATTTAAGGCACATAGTAGTAATAAATGAGGGGCATTCCCACCACCAGTCTTGTCCTCCCTCCACTCCTCTCCCTCTTCTACCCCCGTAATGCTAGTGCAGCTGTTACCGCCCCCTGTACAGCTTCAAGTAGATTGGGTATCATTTCTGTTGTCGCTGACTTTGGATTTTGTGTTCAAGTCTGATCTTTTTTTTATACTGACAGTGTAAAATTCTTAAAAACTGATACTCAAAATTCTCACCACTGATTTTTGATGATGGCCATTGCCATATAAAAGTGCATTTCTCTATGCCTACCACTAAGAGTTCAAACTTACCATTTTAGAGAAAAAGTCAGCAAAATTGAAACAACATCCCCAGCAACATGCGTATAATTCTTTTTAAATAAACTTTTATTTAAGTAATTGCACTACACTGTGTTTGTGTCAAATGAGAATCTTTGTTGAGCATGTCTATATTTCACTAAATGTCCATCTTTATCCATTAGCCTACAGTTGACTCCTTTTATCCAGTTTACCCACTTGCCTTTCCCATTTTTCTCTCCCAAACACTAATGTAGCTTTAGAATCTAAAAGTTTCATTTCTTTAGTATATCCATTTGTTTGATTTTGTTATAAACTACATCAGAGTGAAACCATATGGTCTTTGTATTTTTTTATCCGACTAATTTTATAAAGCATAATACTTCATCTAATCTGTTGTGAATGGCAGGATCTTAATCTATTAAATAGCTCAGTTGTTTTTAGTGCATATATTTATAGCACATGCTTAGTCATCTGCTGATGGCATTTGGTTTGTTTCCAACTCTTGGCTATTGTTAAAATGTTATAATAAGCATGGGGTTGCATGTATTTATTTGAATTAGTCTTTTTGTATTTTTCATGAATATACCCAGAAGTAGAGTAACTATATCAAAATGGAATTTCTATTTTGAGTTTTTTGAGGTGCTAGGGATTAAACTCCTAAGGTCTCACAGCATAAGCTCTCTATTTTAATGTTCTGTTTTGGGCCCACACCCAGAGGCATAGGGAATACTGCCAGATTAATACTAGAGTTTGCTCCTGCTGGTGCTCAAGAATGGAACATGGACTTCCCCCATACCAGCCATCTCCTAGTGCTTGACCCCTATTTTTAATTTTTGAGGACTCTCCATACTATTCTCCATAAAGACTTCCCCACTTTTTATCCTAACCAATACAGGGTCCTTTATAGGTAAAGAATATGTAAAGTATTCTCAAATACTAGTTGATTGCTTCTTGACTTTTAGACAATAGCCATTCTCACAGATATGAGGTTTGTTTGGGTTAATACTTCTTTAATGGTAAATGGTGAACATTATTTCATGTACCTGTTACTCACTTGTATGTCTTTGAAGTGTCTATTTATAGGGCTAGAGATATAAAATAGCAAGAAAGGCACTTGCCTTGCACATGACTGACCTGGTTTCATCCTTGGCATCCCCTGCAGCCCCTAAGCACTGCACGAACTCATTCCTGAGTGGAGATCCAATAGTAACCTCTAAGCACCTTCTGGGTGAAGCCCAAATACTAAATAACTAAATAAAATGAAGTGTCTGTTCAGAGCCTCTGCTCATTTTTTTCCTCCAGCCTCCTGCCTCCCCCATCATTTTTAATCTAATTTTTTGTTTGTTTTTGTTTTTGGGTCACACCCGGCAGCATTCAAGAGTTACTCGTGGCTCTTCTCTCAGAACTCGCTCCTGACAGGCTCGGGAGATCATCTGGGATGCCGGAATTCGGATCACCGTCCTTCTGCATGCAAGGCAAACGCCCTACCACTGTGCTATCTCTTGGCCCCCATTTTTTATCTAATTTTTTAAGTATGTTCTTTTGTTACTTTTCCCTCTCCCCCATCATTGTTCATTGTTGTAATGATGACTGGGAATTGCATACATGTGTTGTGGTATGCAAGAGGTTACGCTCTGACATCTGCACTTGGTGAATGTGGGGGGGTGGTCATGAGGATTAACTCACAAGTGTTTTTTACTGAACTGTCCCCCAAGCCTGGTTTATCTGTTTGCTTGGATTTGGGGTGGGTTTTTTTTAATGAGTTCTTTACATATTTTGGATATAGAGGTATGATGTGCAAATATCTTCCCTCTACCAAATGGTTTAAATTTTCTTTTCGGAGGTCATTTTTATAATTTTGCTATGATGAAGCTCATTAGCTTGATGTCTTTGTGCTATTTATTTTTGCTTTTGTTTTTCTTACATTGAAGTAAATCTTCTGAATATCTCTCTTCAGGTTAAATATCAGGAATATATTACTTGTATTTTCTACTACATTTTTTTATGGTTTCAAGTTTTACACCTGAGTCTTTAGTCTGTTTTTAAGATCATTTTTGTGTATGGTGTAAGATGGTGGTCTGATTTCATCATTCTACTTACAACAGCCCAGTGTTCATAAAACTGTTTATTAAAGTGACTTCGCTTTGCTCTATGATAAATTTTTGGCTCCATTTTGCAAATTAGTTGTCCATAAACATGTGGGTGCGGTTCAGGACTCTATTTTGTTCCACTGATTTGTCTGTTTTATTCCATATTTGCATGTCACTAAATTTTAAACATGACCTTAGGAGGAAATGACTTGAAACTTCAGGTTTTGACACAGCAGTCCATCAACTCCTAAAACTATTGTGGGGAGAGTTCAATAAATTCTTAAGAGATTTATTTACCAATCTTTGGGGTGAGGAAGAAATATGGAAGGAATTTTTATTAATACGTTTTGTCAACAACAAATTTTGTCAACAACATTTTTCTATGCTGAGCTACCTTGCCAGCACATAACACAGCATCCTTTAATTCCATAAAGCATAGATAGGCTTTCTAGAACAGCTCTGAAGAGTGTTGTTCGAAAAGGATGTCTTAATAACCAGTAGGAGAGCAAGCTTGTTATCAGCATCATATTTACCTAGACTCAGAGGCTCTTAATGGTTTCCCTGTAAAATCTTAGCCATGTTTTCTGGGCTTAATTATTTCTAAACCCATAGTTCAGCTTCAACAGGATTTAAGTTTCCAGAAAGGAAATAGAAGCAAATAGGCCCTGGAGTTGGAGGAATTTGGGGGAGAAGAAACATTTGAATCACTTTATGTTGACTGGATATGGCTGAAATGAATCCTTCTCCCTCAGACTAGGCCAGTGCTTCTCATTTCTTTTCTGTCATGCCCCCCCTAGGAAGAAGAAAACATTTTTCAAGCCCTCCATGCGACTGTAAATAGTATCTTTATTAAAAAATCTTTAATCTGCAAAACAAAAATATATAAAATAATTTGCCCTGATTTTTTAATCAGAGGTGATGTCCGGATTAATAGCTACAATGAGCATGTTTTGCTTTTCGAAGCAGGTTAGAAGCAGGACACAGCAACTCTCAACTTTAGAGACACACAGACACATAAACACGGGGCTTAGCTTGTATGGCAGTGTCTGCCAAGGTCAAACGCGCACCCTTTATGAAGCCCAATATTTGAGAAGCACTGGACTAGGCCAAAAGAGTCTATCGCTCACAACTTAGAAAAAAATGAGAGTGAAACA
>PVKC010048279.1:0-10898 GCA_004027635.1 Crocidura indochinensis | reverse complement strand
ACCCCCCCCCCGTCATTAAGGAGCACTTGAGGTCCTCCACCAACCAAGGACCTAAAGGGGAAGGAAATGGAAACTGAGCAAGCCAGAAGCCTAGTATTGGGGGATTAGGACAATTCCTGATTTGTTTTGTTTTCCAACTCTGCCTTTTGTGCCAAGATCATTTTCCTCCCTGAGCTAACCAGAGGACAAAGTTCTTTTCTTTGGCCTAGCTCTGCACTTTAGGAGAGCCATTCCCAAACCACCACCCATCTATCCACCCCCATGTTTCCAAACCATCAAAATTTGTATTATGGTGAAATTCACCTTCTCTTTATTTCAGCTGCTGCTCCAAAGGCTTGGGCGAAGAGGTCATAAGCAACAGAAGATTCTTGGTGAGTCAAGAGTTACTATTCTTTCTGTCTCCAGACAGAACCTCAGTCATTAACTGGATATGCTTCCTGAATACTCTAATCTCTCTGTATATAATAGTGACTTTAATTCTATATTAAGTATTATATTATATAAATTATATATTAATCTTAATATAATTATATCTACTAATTAGATATAATTATATATTATATTATATTAACAATCATTAACAATTAACAATCAAAATAGCAATTTGTTATTTTGAGCCACAAGGAGTGTCCAACCAACTCCATGCTCAGGGATCACTCCTGGTGTACCAGGGATCAACTCAAAGAGATCTTGTGCAAGATATCCCCTGTGCTATCTCCAACCCCATATATTGGGAAAAGGAAAAATGAGGGAGTGCAAACCAGCATCAATTAAGGGGATAAAAGGTTAAGGATTTTTTTTCCCCTAGAAAAAAATTCTTGCAGCTAAAAAAGGGTGGGTGAGCTGAATTGTTTTCAGGCCACAATACAGATGGAACTCTCCTTGTCCACCACAAACCTCACCTATTTTAATGTCTTCCTGTTGTTGTCTAACCAGGATGGCCAGTTCTTCGGAAGTGTGGGAGACATCTGATACTCTGCTAGGGTTTGTCGAGTGCATGTCAGCAGTTTGTCTTCGAAAAGAGTGACAATTTTGTGCAGAAGTGATACAGTAGTGGAAGATCTAGGAAGAATGAATCTTTTCTGCACTTCTATTTTTAGAGGTTTTAATAGACTATTGCTTATCACTGTTACAAGCAATATCACAGTGGCTGAACGGAACTTATCCTGGACAACTGGGGCAACTGTACAGGTTTACTGACTTCTCGGGAAAGAAATAGAAATGCACTCTTCTTCATTGCACAGCACCTCAAATATGACCCAAAGCACTCATTCTTGGCTGAGAATACAAGATTATGTTGAAATACTAGAATACATTCCAAACTAGTAATGTCAAATAATCCAATTGGCTTATGCATGTGCAGAGCAAGAGAAAATATTAATTTCAATTTACAAGCCAAGGAAAAAGCACCTTGTGGACCTTTTAATGAATAGTTCTGTGTTAAAGTAATATATGCTTGTACTTTCACAAATAAATTTTCCCCTGAAATATAGACATCTGCCAGGAGTCAATTATTTTTGCATAGCATGGGCTATAAAAGCACATAAAAGAAATAATGTACTACATTGCTTATTTGAAAGTGATCAGGACTACGCAGCTCCATGCTGGCATGTCTTTTAATTTCATGCTATTAAGAAAAAACTATATGAGTATGAAATAGTAAATTCTTTCTTACTGGAGTATTAATTCAATTACCCATCATGGTACAGACAGAGGAAAAAATTTCCCCATTAACTACAGAGACACTATGGGATTATTTCCTTGTTTATCTCTACTAACTGCCATAGAGAAAACCTGTGTACAGGAAGATTCTTCTGAAAACAATAGGGACACTATACTCAAGTCAACTCCAAAGAGGTTAGACAAAATCAAGGCTAGAAATGGCATTCTAAACATATAAATTACCAGCTCAATGAAGGTAGGCTCTTAAGAATTTATACAAGTTGTCTTTAAAATCTGAAAAGTACAAAAAGGTAGTTAGAATAAGGCATGCTTCCTAGATACAATAAAACATGCAAATTCTTTTTTTTTCCATCAGAAAAACTCCCCTTTTTCTCTTTCACTGTGTGATACACACATAAATAAAAAAGCAAAATATTTTGCAGAGAGATCTGCCAGGTTAAGCACACAGGACCCTCTAGAATACCTCTCATTACTTTCTCCAGTGACACTTTAAAATAGACTAGAAAAAAACATTCTGGTGAGGAATATTTTAATAGCTTCCCAGAGGATAGAATGTATTATCATTACAGTACAAAGGGCATCATTCATTTTTAATTCCTAACTCCACAGGTGTTCCCTGCCCAGGCCATGGTTGACACTTAGCAGGTCTAATTATGATTCATCTATCCCAAATTCCCCCAGAACTGTTCCCACTAATTTCACAGAATCCCTTTATTTCAGAGGCAAAAACTACATTTCAGAACTAGTAGCTAGAGAGAGTGATTCACCATTCTGACTGCACATTAGAATCATCTAGGGAGCTTTAAGAATCTTGATGCCTCAACCCTGCCTCAGACCAGAGAAGCAAGATTCTAGGGTGAGTGAGTGGATAGGTGTCCATTTAATTCCCACAGTAGTTTTCATGTGCATGCACCGTGGCAACTGAGAGCATAAACACAAAAAAGCAAAAACAAAATCATTCCTTTTAACTTTGCCAGTTCATATGAACTAATCTACCTTTTAGTTGCAGACTTAACTTTTTATTTGATCAAGAAAGTTGTTAATTACTTCAATACGGCAAGTTTTTGCCAAACCAAATAGTCCTCTGTCTACCTAGATTTCTGTCAAGCAAGACTGGCTCACAATAAAAAAATTCATGATTTACCCTTATTTGGGGGGGACTGTTACTAGAATCAGAGCTGTGGATCACACAAAAAAATTGAATATTATAAATCAAATTCCCTCATGTAATCCCCTTGAGCTTTAAGCCATTATCCAATTTAGCAGTTAAAAAAAGTTGCATGCTATAATTTATTCTTTCTATAAAATCCAAGGTTTAGAAGCAAAATAATTACAAGGACAGCCAGGATCATCAATTTTATGTAGATTCAGTGCTAATAAAGAACCAAAAATTTGATTCTGAAAAAGGAGTGCTAAAACACTACAGTCAATTTCACCTAATTCTTTAATACTGTGAACATGTTTGAAGAATGAAAATCATCTGGTGTCAAAAAATACATGCTATCACCTGGAAGCAATCCTCTACCAGGGAAGACCCCACAGATGCTCTGACATCGACCTACTCAAAAGAGACTTCCCTTAACTCTGAGAAGACTTAACAACTACAACAATAACCTGCTTACATGGCAGGGTTCTCTGCATTGTCCTTTAATTGTGAAGTGAAACTAGAGGACGCTCCACATCCTGACTTCAATGTAGGATATGCAGATTCCAGGATCTGAAAAATAAAAGTGTGTTGGCACTACAGACAATGTCTTGGATTGGACAAACTAGCTTGCCTGGAGCCTCGAGTTGGTCTTATGCCAGGAAACTTCAGGGATAGGGTCTCCTTGTATTAGGCCAAGGTTTTTCCTTTCCATGTCCCTCATATTTTGGTGGGCCTATGCAAATAATAATTGTTACTCTAACACCATTTTTACTGTGCTCCTTTGACTCTAATCCTTAAAAAAATCCACTTAAACTTTTGAGGTTAACTTAAACTATTATGCATGTGTATGGAAATGTAAAAAAAAATACTATGCCTTTAATGTTTAAGGGGTTACATAAGTTTTATGGCTTTCAATTGCTAAGAAATATTATAATGTATTACAATCTGGGGACTCGAGGTACAAAGTAATTGTCCATGGTTCTGTTTTATTTATCTTAATGTTCTTTGGCTAAAAGTTCAAAGTTAAGATATAAGCAAGGGGACTTCTTCTGAGAATTCTGTTTATGGGTGATTGTCCTTCCACTGTAACTTTACTTTGTCCTCTTTCTTTGCATCTTTGTTCTCATAATTAAAAATAAAAAATTATAAAATTGTAAAAAAATACATGCTACATGATAGATTTGGTATATATAGCTACATATTAATATATACATATATGTATAGAACTTAGACTTAATACATATATTTTCCTCATTTTCTGTGTTTTTGGTTTTGGGGCCCCACTGGTGGTGATAAGAACTTACTCCTGGCTCTGTATTTAGAAATAATTCCTGGTGAGGCTCAGGGAAACATATGTGGTACCTGCGATACCAGGTGCATGCAAAGCAAAGCCCTACCTACTGTAGAAGTACAAAAAGTCCAACCTCCAGCCTCCTCATTTAATACAATTTAATATGATTAAAAATAGAATATGGTGAAATGCTTGGTGTATAGGAAGAAAATCACCTCATAGGAAATAATTAAAAGTTCTATAGTGAAAAGTATTTGGTATGTTGGTTAAGGTCTAAACAAGCACTGCTTTTCTCCACTTCCCTATGTAGAGTTTACTACTAGTAAGAAGTTAGTATGGCAGAGGTGAAGGCAAGAGTAGCTATCCATATCAATGTTTTATTTTGTTTTGGGATCACACCCAGAGGCATTCAGGGGTTACTCCTGGCAGCCTCAGGAGACAAAATGAGATGCCAAGGATTGAACCTGCCCTCCTGCTGTGCTATCATTCTTGCCCTAATATCAATATTTTCAAAACTACTGTACAAGCTCTGATAAAAAGAACAAATACAGTTAATTCCTCATCAGATGAACTATTTTCTTCTTGAGCGAAGAAAGGGAGTCCCTTGTACTTTTCAAGTAAAAAAATATACAAAAGTTATTGGATGTGGAGAAAAAGGAACTCTTATCCAGTGCTGGTGGGAATGCCGTCTAGTCCAACCTCTATGAAAAGCGATATGGAGATTCCTCCAGAAAACGGAAATTGAGCTCCCATTCGACCCAGCTATTCCACTCCTAGGGATATATCCTAAGAACACATGAATACAATACAAAAACCCCTTCCTCACACCTATATTTATTGTAGCACTATTCACAATAGCCAGGCTATGTAAACAACCAAGATGCCTCTCAACAGATGAATGGCTGAGGAAACTGTGGTACATATACATAATGGAATATTATGCAGCTGTCAGGAGAGATGAAGTCATGAAATTTTCATATACATGGATATACATGGAATCTACCATGCTGAGTGAAATAAGTCAGAGGGAGAGAGAGAGAGACATAGAATTGTCTCATTCATCTATGGGTTCTGAGAAAAATGAAAGTCATTTTTGCACCAATCCTCAGAGATAATGGGAGGAAGGCTGGAACTTCCAGCTCACTTTATGAAGCTCACCACAATGAGTGGTGAGTGCAGTTATAGAAATACCTACACAGAGAACTATCCTAGTCATATTCATGATGAGGGAACTGGAAAGCCTGTATGGAGTACAGGTGGGGGTGGGTTGGGAGGTTGGGAGATTTGGGACATTGGTGGTGGGAAAGTTGCACTGGTGAAGGGGGTGTTAAAAAAAAGTTAAAAAAAAACATATAACAAAATCAAAAAAGAAAAGAAAAAATAAGGCCTCCCAATTCTTACCACAGGCTGTGTTCTTCACACTGACTGTATAGAAAGAGGAGGTACAGTAAATGCACCCCATATACACCTCAACCCAGACCCTTGCCTGGTCTGTATTGGGAATTTGGGACCAAAAAAAAAAAAAAAGTAAAATCCAATGCAGAAGTAGCTAACGCATTTTACATATGCTTTGCAATTTTTTTTTTTTGGTTTTTGGGTCACACCCGGCAGTGCTCAGGGGTTACTCCTGGCTCCATGCTCAGAAATTGCTCCTGGCGGCACGGGGGACCATATGGGGCACCAGGATCTGAACCGATGACCTTTTGCATGAAAGGCAAATGCCTTACCTCCATGCTATCTCCCGGGCCCCACAATTATTTTTATATATTTTTTCTGTGAGTATACCCTGCATTTACTCTCCAAGTCATCAACATTCTCCACTACAAAAGATAATTTTTGAGAATTTTGTACCTATTGTAGAAAATAAGTATCAGATTCAAATCAGAAAAAAGTAAGTATTGCTTAGCTCTGTCATCATGAGGGAACAGAAGTGAAAAACTTAAAATATCTAACTAGTTGCAGAACTTAACATTTGAAGTATTGATGAGATATTAAAATATTACACATTTAGCCATTGCATGTTGAGTGGCAAGAAGAATTTTTTTTTTTTGAGTCACACCAGCTGGTCCTAACGTAAACTAGGATCACTTGCTGCAATTCTTGGCCCAGTAATAAGAGTTCAGTGGAGGTTAGGCTGTATCCAACAATGTAATTCTCCTCAGGCTTGGGGGCTCTCAGGAGTCTCCAAGGTCACACAGTGTGGTGCTATTGAGTCATGGTCATGAATGCTGGGAATCAAATTCCTGCCTTAAAAATATAAAATATGTGCTCTATTCACTTGAACTTGTTCCTTGGTGCAAAAATACATTTATGTGCCAGTATTTTTCTTGATGTTGAGAAACTAGACTTTGTTCCCATTATTGGAGAATGTACTACTGGGAGGATAAAACAGAGAATGTTTTTATTTCTCAGGATATAAAGGAAAAACTTCCCGTGTAATAACACCCGAGACACTGAATGCCTAATACCTGAAGTAGATATGACTAACTGAACAAAAGATACCCTCATTGCATATTGGTTTTTCCATTCAGTGGGAGCTGTAAGAGATTGATGCTCAGAAGATAATCTAAAAAAAATGGCAATAATTAGTCTCCAAGGTGAAGTTTTCCTATCCGCTGCTGCATTGCATCAATTTTCTCATCACTGTCCTGTTTTTGCTAAAATTTGGAGAATGAGGGGAAATTTTGAGTCAGGGAGAGATTGCAACAATAGAATGATGTAGATGTTATACACAGACTAGTCCAGAGGGTTGCATGAAAGCATAGTTAAGGAAGAACCCCAGGACTGACTTGTACAACACATAATGATACTTGAATTGGCTAGAAAGGACAAAGGTAAAAGCAGAGTTTCCAAACATCCAAATTGAGTAGAAAATTGAATTACTTTTGTTTGACTCAAAGAGAATATATCAAAAGGTATGATTCTGAGAACATCCAAGTGACAGGAAACTCCTATTTTGTGAATGCTTTTTATACTATGGATAGATAGGTTCTTGTTTGGGGATGCTAAAGAGTGTTCGCAAAGGACAAAATATTCAAATGCAAGCTGATTTTTTTAGATAAAAGGAGAGAAGATAAGGAAAGAAAAGAAAGAGAGAAGAAAGAAAGAAAGAAAGAAAGAAAGAAAGAAAGAAAGAAAGAAAGAAAGAAAGAAAGAAAGAAAGAAAGAAAGAAAGAAAGAAAGAAAGAAAGAAAGAAAGAAAGAAAGAAGGAAGGAAGGAAGGAAGGAAGGAAGAAAAGGAAGAAAAGAAAGAGAAGAAAGAAGGAAGAAAGGAAGAAAGAGAAAGAAGGGAGGGAGGAGGGGAAGGAAGAATAGAAGGAAGGAAGGAGGGAAGGAAAGAAGGGAGAGAAAGAGTGAGTGAAAAAAAGAGGTGAAGGAAACAAGAGAGGAGATCCCAAGAGAAGGAAGCTAATAGAGAAAGACAGTGACCTTTTTATACCTTTGTAGTCAGGGGTTTTTATGGGTTGACATATTTATTATTACATTAATAAGCATGCTTAATATTGTCAGAGAGAGGCAGAATATTTAAGATGGCTATATCATTTCAGTTATTTATCAGGTCTGGCTCCATAACATTCTGTATATGTTGGGGAGAGAGCATCACATCCACTGGCGTGCAGGGACTTTTCCTGGCTATGACCCTGTGCTCAGTAATGGCTCCTGCCCGTACTTGGTAGGGGGTGGGGGGAGGATGTGATGCTTGTGACGCAGAGATTGGACCATGATCTGCACCAGGCAAGGCAAGCACTTGACCTCCTGTACTTTGGCTCAAGATGCCAGACATTTCCCCACCAATTCTACTCTGCCTGTTTCCTCTTGTTCCTTGCTATTTTCTTTATCAGTCTCACCCTCATTTATTGTTGTAGCCTCAGAAAAGAAACAGGGGAAGCATATCAATTAGATTATATTTCTCACCTTCTCTTATCATGTCTTTTCTACCAATTACTGCTCCATGGTTACATATTAATAAGTATGTGGCACTTGTTTTTCTTTTTAGTTGTTATTGTTATTGGACAATCTTCAAAACTTTATTTATTGAATTCATTTTTCACTGAGGTACCGTGATTTACAATATTGTGATACCTAATTTTTAAATTTTTGCTTTGGGGACCACATCCAAAGTAGGTAGTTAGGGTTCTGAATATACCTGGCTCTGACTCTGAGCTCAGTTCTAAAGCAGTTGGAGTAATCATATGTGGTGCTGAGTTGGCTGAATGTGAGAGAAGTTCCTTATCAACTGTACTATCTTTTCTGCCCAGTATTAATCAGACTTACATAAGTATGTCACCTACTTACCTTCCTGCAGTTGAATTATCTCTGGCCATTTCCCCCCCCAAAAAAAAATATATATATTGTTTTTTGTTTTTTGGGTCACACCCGGCAGTGCTCAGGGGTTACTCCTGGCTTCATGCTCAGAAATTGCTCCTGGCAGGTACGGGGGACCATATGGGGCACCGGGATTCGAACCGATGACCTTTTGCATGAAAGGCAAACGCCTTACCTCCATGCTATCTCCCGGGCCCCATATTTTTTCTTTTTAAAAATTTTTTTCTTTTGTTTTTTGTTTTTTGGGTCACACCCGGCAGTGCTCAGGAGTTACTCCTGACTCCATGCTCAGAAATTGCTCCTGGCAGGCACGGGGGACCATATGGGGCACAGGGATTCGAACCAATGACCTTTTGCATGAAAGGTAAATGCCTTACCTCCATGCTGTCTCCCGGGACCCCTTTAAAAAATTTTTAATTTTTTATGGACATAAACATCATGAGGTCTTCATTCAGAAAATTATTTTATTTTCTTGTTTGTGTTTATTTATTTCATTTTATTTAATTCCCAATTATACAATTGAGTTAATTGCCCATTTACCATTGTGGTTATTTTCCATACTTGTGGCATTATAGTTTGAGATGATAGTTAATACAATCTCTATGACTTCTTGATTTTTCTGGAGATATGTTTTGTGATTCAGCATGGGGTCTATCTTGTAAAATGTCCTGTGTACTAGAGAAGAATATGTACTAGACTGTGGAGGACCATAAATAGATAGATTAGATAGATAGATAGATAGATAGATAGATAGATAGATAGATAGATAGATAGATAGATAGATAGATATGGCTCATGTCTTTCTTTTCTTCTCTCAAAAAAGAAAGGCTGGTGATTCCTTACTGACTTTTTGCCTTGTTGATATATTCAGCAGCATTAGGAGAACACTAAAATCCACTACTCTGTGTTGATGCCATTATCTTCCTTCTTGTCTATTAGCAGTTTATAAAAAATGATGATTCATCATTAGGTACATATATGATTACAAGTATGCATTCTTCTTTATATATTGACCCTTTTGATCATTAAAAATTGACCATCCCCCCGAAGAGATAGCACAATGGCATTTGCCTTGCAAGCAGCCAATCCAGGATCAAAGGTGGTTGGTTCGAATCCTGGTGTCCCATATGATCCCCTGTGCCTGCCAAGAGCTATTTCTGAGCAGACAGCCAGGAGTAACCCCTGAGCACCGCAGGTGTGGCCCAAAAACCAAAAAATAAAAAAATAAAATAAATAAAATATTGACCATCCCTGTCTCTTATAAACTCTTTTAAAACTTGAAGTCTGTGTTGACTGATATGGTCATGGCCTTTTCTTTTTTTTCTTAATGTCAACATTTCTGTGTAGATTAGATGAAATGATTACAATTAAGTTAATGTTTATGATTCTAGTGTATAAATTTACTGTACTCTATCACCACCTATTTTCTACCACTATTTTTTTGGGGGGGGTCACACCGGCAGTGCTCAGGGGTTACTCCTAGCTCTTTGCTCAGAAATCGCCCCCAGCAGGCTTGGGGGACCATATGTGTTGCCGGGATTCGAACCACCATCCTTCTGCATGCAAGGCAAATGCCTTACCTCCATGCTATTTCTCTGGCCCCTCTACCACCATATATTTTGTTTTTGTTTTTGTTTTTTGTTTTTTTTTTCCTGGGGGGAGTCACACCCAGCAGCGCTCAGGGGTTACTCCTGGCTCCACACTCAGAAATCGTCCCCAGTAGGCTCGGGGGACCATTTGGGATGCCGGAATTCAAACCACAGTCCTTCTGCATGCAAGGCAAACGCCTTACCGCTGTTCTATCTCTCCGGCCCCTCTACCACTATTTTTTTTTATTTCTTTTGAGAGTAATGCAACATAAAAGCTTATATTTATTTGGAAACATATATTGGTGGAGGGATAAAAGAAACATAGTTTTCAAGAACTTAGCTTTCTGAGAACTAAATACAAGGATAAGCAAGTTCATGTTTTTACTATTATAAGTATATGTAAAGATAACAAAACTTTTAAGTTCATAGTTCAGGAAAATGAAAGACTGTCTCATTTATTATCAAAAACTTTAAGCAAAGAAAATAGCTTTGTTTTGTTTTATTTAAAAATACAGAAAAATAACTGAAAACTGAAGTGTTTTAAATATACTTTCAGTTCATGGTATCTGAAATCAGGAAACGGAAGGAAAAATAGTTTTATTTTAATCATGTCAGAGGCTGAAATTATTTCTACTCTTTATATCTTTACAGCTTCCCCCCTTTTTTCTTTTTTTTCTTTATTTAAACATCTTGATTACATATATGATTGTGATTAGGCTTCAGTCATGTAAAGAACACCCCCTTCACCAGTGCAACATTCCCACCACCAATGTCCCAAATCTCCCTCCCTCCCAACCCACCCCCATCTGTACTCCAGACAGGTTTTCCAGTTCCCTCATTCATTCACATGATTAGGGTAGTT
>PVKC010048278.1:0-10913 GCA_004027635.1 Crocidura indochinensis | reverse complement strand
TTTGCATGCAAGGTAAACACCTTACCTCCATGCTATCTCCCGGGCCCCAATAAAAATTATTTAAAAAAAAAAAAGACATAATAGGGCCACAGCGGTAAGGCATTTGCCTTGCAAGCAGCCGACCGAGGACCAAAGGTGATTCAAATCCCGGCATCTCATGTGGTCATCCCCCGGGCCTGCCAGGAGTGATTTCTGAGCAGAGCCAGGAATAACCCCTTCAGCATGTCCGGGTGTGGACCCAAAACGGGGGTGGTGGTGATGGGACAATAATAAAGTATTATTCATCCTAACTTTTTTGTTTGTTTGTTTTTGGGCCACACCCGGTGACGCTCAGGGATTACTCCTGGCTATTTGCTCAGAAGTCGCTCCTGGCAGGCACGGGGGAACATATGGGGAACCGGGTCCTAGGTTAGCGCAGGCACCTTACCTCCAGCGCCACCGCCCGGCCCCTATTCATCCTGTTAAAGAAATTACCTTTTCCTTAACTAGCCACTTTTGGGAATGTGTGGCAACTGTCTTGTTGGTGTAACATGAGAAAAAAAATGAAAGCTTTGGATGAGAGACAGCTGCACAGGAAATTTCTCAGGCATTTTTGAAGCGGAACCTGCTTTAAATAATGCATCGGGGAATGAAGCAATACTGATTAACTAAGGGGAAAGAGTCATATATTTGATATTTTTAAACTTTAGCAAGTGAATTGTCATTTTCTTTTTTTTCTTTTTTTTTTTTTTTTTTTTTTTTTTTTTTTTTTTTTTTTTTTTTTTTTTTTTTTTTTTTTTTTTTTTTTTTTTTTTTTTGGTTTTTGGTTTTTGGTTTTTGGATCACACCCGGCAGCACTCAGGGGTTACTCCTGACTCTATGCTCAGAAATCGCCCCTGGCAGGCTCAGAGGACCATAAGGGATGCTAAGATTCAAGTCACCGACCTTCTGCATGAAAGGCAAACATCCTACCTCCATGCTATCTCTCCGACCCCCCGCCATTTTATTTTAAACATTAAGAGATAAATTGCTATAGTCTGTTTTTGAAGTATTCCAGATTATAACCATAAATCTAGACTATCTGACTTTATGTTTTGATGTTTGACACATTACATGTTATATATGCTATTCATAAATTCTTACTTAAATTGTTACTGTCCAATCTTATTCTCCAAATGATATCTCGGTAAATATCTATGCTTATGGGAGAGATTATGCTGCAGGGTGCCTTGCCTTGCCTTGCTTGCAGGTAACACAGTTCAATCCCCAGTACCCTTACTAGCTCCCCAGGCACCACCAGGAATAAGTCCTGAACACTGCTGGGTATAGATGAGAAAAGGAAAATGAGCATGTGTGTAGTAGGCATTTCTAACACGTTTTATTTAAACTTAAAAAAAAAAAGCATCTTGGACTAGAGCAGGGGTGGTGAACACGTAGCTCTTGAGCCACATGCGACTCCCAGCCAAAATGAGTGCAGCTCTTTGCCACGTTTGGATTTTATTGTGCTGCTTCTGAGGAGAGAACTTCGAGTGAGTACGTAGTCCTGCCCCCAGGCTGCGTCCTCCCCCCATCTTCCATCCCTCAGAAACAACTGCACGGGCCAGCGAGTGGGGGACCCGTGTGTCACATCTTGCAGTTAGTTCTTAGTGTAGAGGACGCAGCACACCCTCACCATCACTGCAGGATTTTTATCCTCACTCAAAATGGCAAAATGCAATATGTGCTGACTATATTATTGTTAAAATTATATGCTTTTGTGTGAATGTTTGTTTTGACAGGTCACTGCATGGTGTGGCTCTATGACTCTCACAGTTTAACATTTTGACTCTTTGTGTTGAACTTGTTCACCACCCCTGGACTAGAGCAAAAGTACAATGGGTAGGATGCTATCCTTACTTGTGGGTGCTATACCTTCTATTCGGAAGGATGCTGGTTTGAATCCCTGTTCAGTCCTCCGGATCTTATTTGATTCAGGTTCAGTCCTCAGCATCCTATTTGGTTCCCTGGGTACCACCAGGAGTGATTGCTGAGTATAGAACCAAGAGTAAGCCCTGAGCACCACCAACTGTAGCCAGAAACAAAAACACACACACACACACACAAAAAACATACCTTATATCCTTAACTAAAATAGAATTTGTCAAATGGTGTGAGAAGAAAATCGTTCTGTATGTAGGAAATACAATTTTATTGCTTTCCAATAAGATAACAAATGTCTTTTCTTTCTTTGTTTCCTAGGTTCTCTGCTTTTAGAGTCTAAAATAAATCCAAACACTGCATACCAGAAACAACAGGTAAAATTTTGACTGCATTGATGTTTTGCATATTGTCCTGACTGCTTACCTGCTACTTGCTATTTAGCTGTAAATTATGAGACTAGTAGTCATTGAACTACAGGGTTGACTGTTACTAGTTGACCGCACAAATGACTTAACTAACTAGGCTTTGCAGCTTTATCAATAAGATAATCTACATGGCTAAAATGCAGGAGTAGAGTCAAGCTATGCTTGTCTGAGGTGGCAGTTAAGCAGTCAGATTGTAAACATGGAATTTATTTGGGTATATAAGTCATTGGTTAAAAGTATTAGCCATCTTGGGGCTGGAGCAGTGGCGCAAGTTATAGGGCACTCGCTAGCCTAGGAAGGACCACAGTTTGATCCCCCGACATCCCATATGGTCCCTCAAGCCAGGAGCCATTTCTGAGTTCATTGCCAGGAGTAACCCCTGAGCGTCATCCAGTGTGGCCCAAAAAGCAAACAAAAAAATTAGACATCTAATTAGAAAGTATTAGACTTTCTACAGTCAAACTAAGGTTTTGTTTTTGGCCCACACCCAGCTGTGCTCATGTGTTACTCCTGGCTCTGCACTAAGAAATTACCCTGACAGTCAGTACTTGGGGAACCATATAGGTGCTAACTATTGAACCCAGATCAGCCGTATGCTAGTTGGCAAGTCACTGTTCTGTACTGTCACTTCAACCCCCAAACTTAGATCCTTTAGGTATTTTCAACTTTCTAGATAATCAACCAACCTTAATTTCTTTGGTTACTTAATAGTCTGAGGTTTTATTTGGGATGGGCATTAGGCCACGCTTAGGTTCTACACTCAAGAATTATTCCTGACTGTGTTCAGTGGACTACATGGATGCCAAAGATCAAGCATAGGTTGGTTGAGTGTAAGGCAGGAATCTTACACTCCAGCCCTCTGATTGAATTATATTTTAGCTTGTGCTTAGATCAGATTTATATTTCTTTTTTTTTTTTTTTTTTTTTGGGTCACACCGGCAGTGCTCAGGGGTTACTCCTGGCTCCATGCTCAGAAATTGCTCCCAGCAGACACGGGGGACCATATGGGGCACCGGATTTGAACCGATGACCTTTTGCATGAAAGGCCTTACCTCCATGCTATCTCCCGGGCCCCCCCCTTTTTTTTTTAATTATAAAAACTTCTTTAATGCTCTCTCTTAAACACAAGTAAGAGCATATTTCTCCTGTAAGATTATGAGGATTTGGGGCCCGGGAGATAGCATGGAGGTAAGGCGTTTGCCTTTCATGCAAAAGGTCATCCGTTCGAATCCCGGTGCCCCATATGGTCCCCCGTGCCTGCCAGGAGCAATTTCTGAGCATGGAGCCAGGAGTAACCCCTGAGCGCTGCCGGGTGTGACCCAAAAAAACAAAAACAAAAACAAAAAAAAAGATTATGAGGATTTGGTAATATTTATAAAAGTACATAGGACAATGTTTGCATATGGCAAAAACTAAACCATTGCTAGCTGAATATAAGTATCTCCAAATATGGCAGCAATAATAGAGAACTGGCACATAGCTGTCCCCTTGAGAAAGAGCTGACCCACATGAGTTTATCATATTTTCCATACAGATACACTTGATGAGATCATAGTTGTGAGAGATAAATGTGTATATACGCACTGGGATGTATTATAAAGATACTTCTTAAGCTACCTGTACTGACAGACTAGTTTATTTCAATCCATTGTAGACTAATACAGGGTCTTCCTGAGCATGACAGATACACAACATACTACACAAAACCCTGATTTTTCTGTACCTGGATCAATAAGATAAGCCCACAAAAATGTAATTGATATTGCATTTGCTCTTAACATAGCTAACTTCAGTATTTAGCTGACTGTGAACTGTATCTAGCTCTATAACCTTTCTTAATCCTTGAGCATCACCATCTTTGAGAATACCCATCTTGCACACAAATGTTTGGATATCATGGCTGGAGAGATAAGGCATGTATTATTTTTGCTTTCCACACCTGTTCTTTGGATCCCGCTTAATATCTCTTTGCCAGTTCATACTTACGGCTTTACAAAATTAGTTTCCTCATAAGACACCTAGGTTTATAGTTAGATCATGGATAGGTGCTTTGGTGTCCTGAGGCAACTTGTTTTTGTGAAAACTGCCTCCAGCCCCCCGTGCCTGCCAGGAGCGACTTCTGAGCGAATAGCCAGGAGTAACCCCTGAGCGTCACGGTGTGGCCCAAAAACCAAAGGAAAAAAAAGAAGAAAACTGCCTCCAGCTGTCAGCCCCTCTTGTTAGGTTTATATTTCTAATTCTTTCTGTAAACCAACCTGAAAAACAAATTTGTGCAATAGTTATTATATTAGGCTCCTTTTTGTTTGTTTGCTTGTTTTGTTTTCATTTTGGATCACACCCACCAGCACTCAGGGTTTTATTCCTGGCTCTGCGCTCAGAAATCGCCCCACTATATATGCCAGGTCCTTCCACATGGAAGGCAAACGCCATACCTCCATGCTATCTCTCCTGCCCATAGGCTCTTTTTTAAAATGCTAACTCTCCATTGTAGCAGCCTTAACTACTGCAGTGTGTGTGAGAGAGAAAACTTTTTGGAGGGGATTGATAGTACAGCAGCTAGGGAACGTGTCTTGCACATGGCTGGCCCAGATTTTATTCCTGGCATTTCATATAGTTCCCAGAACACCTCCAGTAGAGCCAGGAATAACCCCTGATCTTCATTTTATTTTTGTTTTGGGCTACATGCAACAGAACTTAATCAGTTGGCACTACTAGCATGCTCAGGATGGGGTGCAAAGGATTGAAACTGGGTTAGCTGCATGCTAGGCATACATCTGCTCTACCCACTTTTGTTCTGGCTGCCTAGTGAAAGTCTGTATTTTCTAACACAGACCTATGGGGTTAGATGGTCAGATTTACAGATTTAGTTTGATGATTTCTTTGGGATTTTTTGGTTGTTGTTCATTTGGTTTTTGGGTCACACCCCATGGTACTCCAGGCTTATCCTGGTGCTGCTCAGAGTACCTTATGGGACACTGGGAATTGAAACAGGGCTGATTGTATTTGAGGCTACCTGGCTACCTGCTATACTAACTTAAACTTATGGAGGAAAAGAAACATTATTTGGGGGCCAGAGATAAAATAGTACAGCTAGTGTTTGCTTTAATCTCTGGCACCCTGTATGTTCTCCCCGGCCCTGCTAAAAGTCAGTTCTGAGCACTGCAAAGTGTCCTAACCCTTCTTCCTTACCTCCCTCCAAAAAAAGAAAATTGTATAGGTGTAAATAATTCAGCATGGGCGTTAAAAAGCATTACTCTGGGCCAGAGAGATAGTGCAGTGGTAGGGCCTTTGCCTTGTACACGGCCGACCCAGGGTGGATTGGGTTTGAATCCCAGCATTCCATATGGTCCCCAAGCCTGCTGGGAGTGATTTTTTTGTTGTTGTTGGTTTTTGTTTTTTTGTTTTGGGGGGGGGGGGTCTCACCCAGCGACACCCAGGGTTACTCCTGGCACTGCACTCAGAAATTGCTCCTGGTAGGCTCGGGGGACCATATGGGATACTTGGAATTAAACCCGGGTTCATCCCAGGTCACCTGTGTGGGGTTCATCCCAGGTCGGCTGCGTACAAGGCAGTTGTCCTACTGCTGTGTTATCACTCTGGCCTCAGGAGCGATTTCTGAGCACAGAGCCAGGAGTGACCCTGGAGCACTGCTGTTCGTATCAGTGTTGCAAGAAGTAAAATTGTGTACTATTCTTGAGTCATATTGCTTTGTTCATTTGCCTTTTAGTTTGTGATGTCTGTTTATCATTGACTTCTTTTTTCTCTCTCTCAAGGATACATTGATTGTGTGGTCTGAAGCAGAAAATTATGACTTGGCCCTTAGCTTTCAAGAGAAAGCTGGATGTGATGAAATTTGGGAGAAAATATGCCAGGTAATTTAAACGTTAAAATCCTAAGTATTTGGGTTTTGCTGAGTTAGCCTAATGCCCAGGGTTTTAATAAAATAAATATATCAATCTCCTAAATCTCAGTGAAAGCTTGATTTATAGGAAAGTGCCTCTTATTAACATCTATCCATTGCATGCCTTTGATTAACTTTAGTTTTATATCCACCAGCATTCTTGAAACCATTCGATGTATTTCTCAACTGGACTGTTGTAACCTAAATGTATTCATCTAGGTGCTAAAGCCAGATGCTTGTAGATTTTTTTCTTTTTCTGCCATATCTTTTTTTCTGGGGGGGGGGTCACACCCGGCAGTGCTCAGGGGTGTGATTCATGCTCAGAAATTGCTCCTGGCAGGCACGGGGGACCATATGGGGCACCAGGATTTGAACCATGACCTTTTTGCATGAAAGGCAAACGCCTTACCCCCATGCTATCTCCCGGGCCCTTTTCTGCCATATCTTATGTCTGCTCCCTCAGTAATAAATTTGGGGTCTAGTGACTCAGACAACAGTTCAGTTTCACCACTATGATAATTTACCATGCTGCCATCATTTCTGGTCTGGTTTATTGCTTTCATCTTAATTAGTCTTCCCTGATTGACACTGCAGTTTGAGTAATTATAATTTTTACTTGTTTTAGAGTGGAGGTTGTATCTTTTGGTTTGGTTTTGTTTTTGCCACAGTCAAGCAGCGTAGAGGTTTATTCTCACTCAGGTTTGTTTTTCAGGGGCTGTTCTTTGTGGTTTTTAATAGCAGGAAGTGTAAAGAATTGAGCCTGAGTCCCCTGCATGCCAAACATCATTCAGCCCATTGATCTTTATGGTCCCACAGAGCCCTTTAATGTTGGTTTTGTGTGTGTACCACATCCAACAATGCTCAGGTTTACCAAGTAAATTCCCTACCCACTGTGTTAACACTCTGTCCCCACTTTTTTTTTTGTTTGTTTGTTTTGTTTTGTTTTGGGGTCACACCCAGCAGCACTCAGGGACTACTCCTGGCTCTACACTCAGAAATCGCCCCCAGCAGGCACGGGGGACCATATGAAATGTTGGGATTTGAACCACCATCCTTCTGCGTGCAAGGCAAACGTCTTACCACTGTGCTATCTCCGGCCCTCTGTCCCCACTTTTTTGTTTTGTTTTGTTTTGTTTTGGGGCCACACCCAGCGGTGCTCAGGGATTACTCCTGGTTATCTGCTCAGAAATATCCTCTGAGGGGCCGGGCGGTGGCGCTGGAGGTAAGGTGCCTGCCTTGCCTGCGCTAGCCTAGGACGGGCCACGGTTCTATCCCCCGGTTCCCCATATGGTCCCCCAAGCCAGGAGCGACTTCTGAGCGCATAGCCAGGAGTGACTTCTGAGCGCATAGCCAGGAGTAACCCCTGAGTGTCACCGGGTGTGGCCCAAAAACCAAAAAAAAAAAAAAAAAAAAAAGAAGAAGAAGAAGAAGAAATTCCCTCTGGCAGGCACAGGAGACCATGTGGAACCCCAGGATTCGAACCAACCACCTTAGGTCCTGGATCGGCAGCCTGCAAGGCAAACGCGCTGTGCCGCTGTGCTATCTCTCCTGCCCCAGTCCCCACTTTTTTTAATTTTGTAACATAATCATGATTTTTTTTTGTTTTTGGGTCAAACGCTGAGGGGTTACTCCTGGCTCTGCACCCAGAAATCGCTCCTCTAGTCTTGGGGGACCATATGGGATGCCAGGAATTGAACTGGGGTCGGTTCTGTGTTGACTGCAGTAAGGCAAACACCCTACTGCTGTGCTCTCTCTGGCTTTAAACATGATTTGTTTTTTATTAATGTGCTTTTTTTTTTTAACATGGCTCAAGCCATTTTTTTATTTTATTATTATTATTTTTTTTTTTTTTTGGTTTTTGGTTTTTGGCTTTTGGGTCACACTCAGCAGCGCTCAGGGATTACTCCTGGCTCTATGCTTAGAAATTGCTTGTGGCAGGCTTGGGGGACCATATGGGATGCCAGAATTCAAACCACCGTCCTTCTGCTTACAAGGCAAATGCCTTACCTCCATGCTATCTCTCGGGCCCCTCAAGCCATTTTTTCCCCTCCACGTTTATTTTCTCTGGATAGAGATTAGCTCTCGGTGATTGACTTACTTCACTGTTTTTTTGTGTGGTTATGAGGTTCTTGGACCAGCAGTAGGATCATGGCCTGGGAATGGATATAACTAGATTGAGAATCCCATCCCAGATCTTCTTAAAGGGGCCAGTGAAAGCTATTTTACCCTGCCATTATAGTTTAAAAGTACGCATAAAGGGTACATTAAAAGAGGTTCTAGTTGGCTACAGTTTGTCAGCTTATGCTTTGGGTGATTCTTAGGCTCTCTGAAGTTTGAGAGCACTGCAGTCTTAAATGAAGCTACAGTGTTCTTGAGACACAATTTCCCCTCAACTTTTAGTTTTATTCATTTGTATTTTGGTTTGATTTTAGACCACATCTGATTATGCTTAAGGGCTACTGAATTGATGCTAGAAGAAACCATGCAATATATATAGAGTTCAGGTCCAAGACTTCAAGCCTTTGATGCCAACATATTCCTGCCCTTGAGCTATCTCCCAGATACCCTCCATTTAACTTCCTTCTTCACACTCTTACATTGCTTTCTGTCCTACACAGTTTTCATAGTAGATCCCTTTAGATTTTGTCTTGTGAAATTCTCCCATAAAAGGGAAGTTGATGGCCTGGAGAGATGGTATAGTGGGTAAGTCCTTGCATTGCAACTGATCAAGGTTCAGTCCCAGCACAAGCATCCTACTTTAGTCCCCTAGTACTGCCAGGTGTGACCAAAAAAAATGAAAGGGAGGTGAGTTTTTGTGTTTTGTTTTGTTTTGTTTTGTTTTTTAAGTTTTTGGGTCACACCCAGCAGCACTCAGGGATTACTCCTGGTTCTAAGCTTAGAAATCGCTCCTGGCAGGCTTGGGTGTTCGAACCATCATCCTTCTGCATGCAAAGCAAACACCTTACCTCCATGCTATCTCTCTAACCCAGGTGTCTCAAACTCAATTTACCTGGGGGCTGCAGGAGGCAAAGTCGGGGTGATCCTTGAGTGCAAAGTTAGTAGTAAGCCTTGAACATGGGGTGTGTGTGACCCAAACAACTAAAACAAAACAAAACAAAATTCCTCTAAGGTAGGGCCACAAAATATTGTACTGGGCCATGAGTTTAAGACCCCTACTCTAGCCCCTTAATTACCTTCTTAACCTTCATATTCGCCAATTAATTCATCATTTTTATTTATTTATTTATTTATTTTTTTGGTTTTGGTTTTGGTTTTTGGGCGCAGTGCTCAGGTGTTACTCCTTGCTCTACATTTTGAAATGGCTCCTGGCAGGCTCAGGGGACCATTTGTGATGCGGGGATTCAAACCACCGTCCTTCCGAGTGCAAGGCAAATGCCTTACTTCCATGCTATCTCTCCGGCCCCCATCGTTTTTATTATAAAAACTCTTGTCTCTCATTTGCTTACTCCTGGCTCTGTAGTCAGCAATCACTCCTAGAGCTTTGGGACCATATGGGATGCTGGGTGGTCAAGCCAGAGTTTTGCATGCAAAGCAAGCACCCTACCTGCTATATTTTCTGGTCCCTCTTGTCATCCCTCTTTATAATTGTTTTTTTCCTTTGTATTGTACTTTTTGTATTGTACTTTTTTTTTTTTTTTTTTTTTTTTTTTTTTTTTTTTTTTTTTTTTTTTTTTGCTGTTTTGGGGTTTAGGACGATGTCCACTGATCCTCGGGGGTCACTTCTAGCACTTCAGGATCAAGCCATTGTCCACTTACATGTAAGACAAGTACCTTAATGATTTACCTATATCTTCTGGCCCTTGTCTGATTTTTTTTTTTTTCCACATACCATCATTTTTCTTTTTTTTTTTTTTTTTTTTTTTTTTTTTTTTTTTTTTTTTTTTTTTTTTTCTCTCTTTTTTTTTCCGTTTTTGGTTTTTGGGCCACACCCAGTGACGCCCAGGGGTTACTCCTGGCTTGGGGGACCATATGGGAAACTGGGGGATCGAACCTTGGTTCGTTCCTAGGCTAGCTCGAGCATGGCAGGCACCTTACCTCCAGCGCCACCGCCCGGCCCCCATACCATCATTTTTCAATAAGTAAAGTCATAGCTTATTATCAAGAATCATAACCTTTCTTGAAAACTTATGTAACTAGATTGCTTCACCTGTAAGCTTTGAAAGTATCTGGCTACTTCTAGTAATGTTTGCTACTGACTTGGGTTCAAAACTGTACCATCTTTATTTCAAGGCATTTTCTAAGCTGCCTTTTCTGATATCCATAGCCATATATCTCAAGTTTCTTCATGTTTTGGTGATCAGTATCTCACATTATAAAGCCAAGATTTTGTCCTAAATGGGGGAAGGGGACATACCCAGTGATACTTATGTGTTACTCCTGGTTCTGCACTTAAGAATTACTCTTCCCCGGGGCCGGGCGGTGGCGCTGCAGGTAAGGTGCCTGCCTTATCGCGCTAGCCTTGGACGGACCACGGTTCGATTCCCCGGTTCCCATATGATCCCCCGTGCCTGCCAGGAGCGACTTCTGAGCGCATAGCCAGGAGTAACCCCTGAGCGTCACTGGGTGTGGCCCAAAAGCCAAAAAAAAAAACAACAAAAAAAAAAGAATTACTCTTCCCCCAAGCCAGGAGCAACTTCTGAGCGCATAGCCAGGAGTAACCCCTGAGT
>PVKC010048277.1:0-10922 GCA_004027635.1 Crocidura indochinensis | reverse complement strand
AAAAAAAAAACAGAACACCCCCCTTCACCAGTGCAACCATTTAAATCAGCCTGAAATCGATTTAAAAAGTTTTGTTGATTGTTGAGTTTGATCATACAGTGTTCCAACACCCAATCCATCACCATTGTTCATTTCTCACTACCATTTTCTCCAGTTATTCTCCCATCATCCAATCCCTACCTCCAATCTGCCTCGTGGTACACTTCTTTTTAAAATTTTTTGAAATTAATTTTAATCAAATAATTAAATAGAAAGCTGTCAATGATTGAATTTCAATTATACAAAATCCAACACCTATCCTTTCACCAGTGTACATTTCCATAACCAATATGGAATTTACCTCTTAATTTACCTCTTGCCTTCCCATGACAGCTTCTATTTACCTTCTGTGTGTGTGTGTGTGTGTGTGTGTGTGTGTCTCTTTCTTTTATCCCCTTTAAACATTGTGGTTTCTATATTGTTATTGAAGGGGGTATCATGTATATAACTTAATCTCTTTCAGCACCTAGTTCTTGTTCAGAGTGATCATTTCCAACCTATCATTGTCATAGAGGTCCCTTTTCTGTCCTAAATGAACTCCCCCACTCTTATGGCAAGCTTCCTCCCACAGACTCTTTATCAACTCATTGAGAAAGAAAATCAACTTGGGTTGTTTCCAGATACTGGCTATTGTGAATAGTGCTACAATAAATACATGAGAGAAGATGCCTTTTCAGCATTGTGATTTGCGTCCCCAGGGTAAATTCCCAGGTACTGATGGGTCATACTTAAATGAGCTCAGTTTCTAGTTATTTGAAGAATATTTCTATTATTTTCCAAAAACACCAGACCAGTCAGCTTTTCCATCTGCAGTGAATGAGTGTACCTTTATCTCTTCAGTGACACCAGAATTTTTTAGTTGTTGTTAGTTTATTTCAATGTGCACCAGTCTCTGTGGTATAAAATTATGTATCATTGTTAATTTGATTTGCATCTCCCTGATGATTAATGATGTGGAACATTTTTTCATGTGCTTTTCTTTAGCTACTTCTATTTCCTTTTTGAACAAGTTTCTGTTCATTTTCCCCATATTTTGATGGGATTAGATGGTTTTTCTTATTAATTTTTACTAGTATCTTATATATCTTAGATATTAACTCTTTCTCAAATAGATATTGGGTGAATAGTTTCTTCCATCTCTGGGCAATCTTTGTATTCTGGCCACCATTTCTTTTTGCACTTCTTAAGTTTAATTTTTGTTTACTATAGTCACATTACTTATTATTGCTTCCATTTGCATGGTCAGTTGTGTTTTATCCTTGAATATGCCTTTAGCTTTAATGTTATGGAGATTTCTGTCAATATATACCTCTATATACCTTATGGTTTCAGGTCTAATATCCAGTTCATAACTCATTTTGGTTTCACTTTTGTGCATAGCATTAAAGAGAGGTCTGATTTACTTTTTAGGCATGTAGCTTATATATACAATTATGCCAAACCCACTTGTTGAAGAGGGTTTCTTTGTTCTACTTCATATTTCTTGTTCCTTAAAAATTAATGATTATTTACTGAGAATTTGTCTCAGGATATTTAAGTCTATTCCGTTGATATGAGGGTCTGTCTTTATTCCTATACCATGCTGTTTTAATTACTAGCACTTTACAGTTATAGTTTGAAGTTGGAGAAAGTGTTGCCACCCATCTTCTTATTCTCAAGAATTATCCTATCATGAAGATTTATTTGTTTTATAAAGTCCATAAGTGTTTTATCTAATTCTTTAAAATATATCATGACATTTCTTATATAGAGATTGCATTATATCTGTGAAATGCTTTGGAGTATTATTATTTTAATGATGTTAATCCTCCCAATTCCTGGGCAGTGTATGTGTTTCCATTTCCTTGTGTCCTCTTGTATTTCTTGAAGTAGTGTTTTGTAGTTTCCTTTGTATAGTTCTTTCAACCTTTAATAAATAACTTCAAGGCACTTGATTTTCTGAGGCACAACTCTTAATGAGATATTTTTAATATCTCTTTTATTATTTGTATAAAGTCATAGATTTTTGTATATTATCTTGTAGCCTGCCTCTTTATTATGCAAATCTATTGTTGCTAGAAGCTTTTTTGTAGAATTTTTAGGATTTTATAGGCTGTATATCATGTCATCTGTAAATAAAGAGAGTTGGACTTCTTCCTTTCCTATGTGGATACCTATAGTATATTTTAATGCCTAAATTAGATGACAAGTACTTTCATCTTTTATTTATTTTTCAATAATTTATCATATTACTGCTTGTTATTGAATATGAAACATTAAGCAAATGGTTAGAACTTGCTATGTTTAAAAATGACTTGATTTAAATACCACAGATACAAGGATGTTTATAATACAGTTGTTTTATCCCCACAGATAAAGGTATTCATAATTGAATTCACACAATGTACATCACCCTTGACCAGTGCACAAATCCCACCATGAATGTCCCCAGTTTCCCTCCCACCCTCCCCTTTGTCCTCTCCCAGCCTGTCTTTAAGACATATATCTTTTCTTCCCTCTCTCTCTCTTTTGCTTTCTTCCCTATTTTTCCTTTTAGTTACTTTAATTTGCAATATAGAACACATTTCCTGCCACCAATGTCCCAGTTTCTCTCCCATACATGGTCTCCAGAGCACAGCGGGGTAACTCGAGACAGAACCAGAAATAACCCCTGAGAACTGATGAACGGAAGTCCCAAACTCAGAGTTGTGTCTCAGAGCACAGAGCATAGTATTCGGGTTTTTTCTTTATTTTTATTATTTTTATTCTTTAAAACTAATATCTTTATTTAAGCACCCACAAATCACCATGATTACAAACATGTTTGTACCTCCACCCCTTTCACCAGTGCAACATTCCCACCACCAATGCCTCTCATTACTCTATACAGCCATCAGGGGAAATGAAGTCATGAAGTTTTCCTATACATGGATGAATATGGAAACTATTCTGCTGAGTGAAATGAGTCAGAGGGAGAGATATAGATAATTTTATCTTTTAAAGTTTCTTTTTGAGTCTCTAAGTTCCTGAGCTGTTGCTTATCCATGAAACTAAACCTGAGCATTCCTTTAAATGTGAATGAGAGTTTGTTTGGGTGAAGTATTCTTGGAGAGGCATTCATCTCATTGAGTTTTTCAGTATACCCATCATGTTTTAAAGTAAATAATAAAGATTCTCCTTTGCATGTAATTCCTTTTTAATTGCGCTCTTTTCAGTATTCCATTTCTATTTATATTTTCATCATTGTAACTAGTATATACTTTGGAGGTGTTTTTATTTGAATCTCTTTTAGCTGGTACTTTTCTGCCATTATAGATGTGGGCACATGTACTCCAGCTCTGGGAACTTCTTGACAACAATATGTCTTTGACTGTTGCTTATTCATTGGAGTTTTCTTCCTGATTCTCTGGGTTCACAAGGCTTATTATGTTGAACTTATCCCAAAGTTCTATTGTCTACAGCTGATTTATTTAAAAAAATTTTTTTTATCATGGATTGTAGTCTGGAGGCTTTCTCCACTTCATCTTTGAGTTCACAGATTCTGTTCTCAGTAGCTATTGAACGAAGCCTTCCAATGAATTTCTCATTTTGCTTACCAAGTTTTTCAGTTGTGATATTTCTGTTTGTATTTTTATCATTTCTTCTTTCATGTCCTCCTGTATTTATTGGCAGTTCATCCCATTATTTCTTTGATCTCTTTGAATCTTCTAAGCATTTCTACTTGATCTCCATTTCAGAGAGTTATATAGGGGATTAGTACTTGACTTGAAGGATTGCAATCTTCATCCAAGAGGCCTTGGGGGTTTTGGGCTGTTTTACTATGGTTTCTATTATAATCTTAAGGAGCTTCTTTTCTATTTAACTATCAATTTTTCTGAATGCCAGGCAGGTCTCAGGGGAGTTTATGTGGGTGAGACATTATATTGCTCCCAAGTAAGCTTTGGTCCACTTTGTTTCACAGACCGATCAGCATGACCTCTGTGTGCATGGGTGGCAGAAGACTTTTTCCCCATAGCTTTGGGCTGCCATGCATAGCTGTTAAGTGCTGCTGTTCAGACGTGTGTGAAACTAACATCCCTAGGCATGGATAGAAAGTAACTTCCCTTTTTTTGGTGTGGGGGGGCACATCTGGCAGCACTCAGAAGTTACTCCTAGCTCTGTACCCAGAAATTATTCCCGGCAGGCTCAAGGGACCATATGATATGCAAGGGTTTGAGCCTGGGTAAGCCAAGTGCAGGCAAATATGCTATGGTGCTGGCCTGGAAAGTAAATTTTATTAAAATAATTGCTGCCCATTAAAACTTTATTTGGGGGGAAGAAGATACACCCAACAGTGCTAAGGTCTTACTGAATTTATGTTAATGGATCATACTTGGAAGGCTTGGGGATATCATATGTGGTGTCAGGAATCAAACCCAGATTACCTGTGGACAAGACAAGCAACATGCCAGCTGTACTATCTCTTTGATCTAAATTAACATTTTAAATTAAACTCTACCTGTTTAATAATTTGAACTTTAATAGTGATTATTTTAACAGGGGTCCTCAAACTTTTTAAACAGGGGGCCAGTTCACTGTCCCTCAGATCGTTGGAGGCCGGACTATAGTAAAAACAAAAACTACGAACAAATATCTATGCACACTGCATATATCTTATTTTGAATTGAAGAAGCAAAATGGGAACAAATATAGTATGTGGCCCACGGGCCATAGTTTGAGGACCACTGTTTTAAGACATAAAAAGTACATAAAATATAAAGAATAAGAAGCAATTTTGAGGGACTGGAGAAACAGTATAGTTATTAAATCTCTCTTACCTATTTCCTGGGCTTAAAGTAAAGATTATTTATTAGTAGTACAAAAGAGATAATATAGCAGATTCTGCACTTGCTCTGCCTTTACTCTATACAAGTTTGATTCCCAGCTCCCCACAATCAGCTCCCCAGCTCTGCAAAGGTGATCCCTGAGCACAGACCAAAAATTAGCCCTGAGCACAGCCTAGTCTGTGCAAAAATTTAAAAAAATTATTCAATTTATTAATTCATTTAATTATGTTTCTTTATTGCAATAAATCTGGAATTCCTTTCATTCCCTATTAAATTTTTTAGACATTATGTTTGTATTCATAAGCAAAACAAGCATTTTATTTATTAGAATGAAATTATAATATTTGATTTCATCACTTTATTTTGCTATGCATCTTTGAGGGCAGTCCTGGGGCGGGGGGAGGGGAGAGAAGAAAAAGAGACAGAGTTTGAGAAGGAGCAAGGAACCAGCGGAGGAAGAGGTACAGGGAGAAAGATGAGGTTCTTTTCTTTAAATAGAAACCCTAGAGCATATCAGCAATTTTTGAGGATTTAGGAAGTAATACTGCCCCTAGATTTCTGAAAGGAATTGTTTGTAAGATAGAATTTATTGCCATCACTCAGAATTAAAATACATGAACCACAATGCTAAAATAGCAATGTCAGGTGAGCACACTATGTTATAGAAAATGCTGTCTAGTTTTACAAAATAGTCTCAGAGGGTAAAAGAGCCATTCCTCTTAAGGAATAATAAATAAAAATGCTAAGATAATAATACATCTTGGGCTAGAGCTGTGGCACAAGTGGTAAGGCGTCTTCCTTGCCTGCGCTACCTAACACGGACCACCGTTATATCCCCGGGATCCCATATGCCCCCCCCCCAAGCCAGGAGCAATTTCTGAGCACATAGCCAGGAGTAACCCTGGAGCATCACCAGGTGTGCCCCCCAAAAATAATGCATCTATATTATGAATTAATTATTAGTCATTTGGGGAATTGATGCCACATATGCTGGTAATTAGACTTACTCATGATTTGTTCTCAGGGGTACTCCTGGCAGTGCTTAAGGGGTCAAGTGGTGCCAAAGATCAGAAAGAAGTAGCTGCATGCAAAACTAATACTTAATGCAAGGCAGTACCTGTACTCTCTCTCTGTCTGGACCTATCCTTGATCATTTAAATAAGAAAATTATTATATTCATTTTTAATATTTTAAAATATTATGACAATGCATATTTTACCTGGATTATATACTTGAAAATCTTGGACAGCAACTTATCAAATGTAATTATAAAATTTCCATGATCTGATTACTTCCAGAACCTTTTTGAGCATTTTCCAGAAGGTTGTATCTTAGCAAAATCAGCTAGCAGTAAGAGACTTTGAAAAAAAAAACAATAATAATGAAGAATCTATAAGCATCTTTTAAGTAAATGCATTAATAATGAATAATTTTCTTTGCCAAAGTATTAATATATGTACAATCAAGCCAACAAATAATTTTTTTATATTCAGAGGGTCAGAGAGATAAAGGGTTAAGGTTAGGGAGGTCAATACTGAATTGCTCCCTGGAACTACCCCCAAACCTACCAGGAGTAAATAAGCATTGAACACTGCTAGTGTATTCCCTGGCAAAAAGGAGAAAGGAAGAGATTACATTTAGACATTCACATACTGATTAAAAGTTACTTTTTTTTTTGACATTTATTTTTGACATTTATAAATTAATCAATGCTAATATGGTATTATGAGTTAAATTATATTCATAATACATGAATAAATATAGACAAATCATTTTATAGCATTATATTTAATTAAAAGTTTGTCTATAAATAACATTAGATCAAGTAAAATATTAATTCTTATTATAAAAAGTAGATGCATAAATTTATTCATTATGTATATGCCAGGCACTGTTCTAGTCTATTTTCATACATTGTCAATTCTAATTTTTCTAGAGATTTTGATCTTACTGATGTTTGTTATTAATGGAGTGGGTAAAATTTATTTATGGAGGTAATATTGGTTTCTAAGAGTGGAAATATTTGTACATTTATACATTAGGGCTACAATGTGTTTTGGTTGGATTGCTCCTGGTTCTTAGGTATAAACTTGGCATTTCTTGTAGAACTATATGCAGTGCTAGGGACTGTACTGAGTCCACTATATGCAAGGCAAGTGCCTTAACCTTTGTACTGTTTTTCTGTCCCCTACAATGAGAATTTTAAGTAACTTTCTCAAGAGAATGTAATTAGTATGATTGAGACAAGATTTAAACTAACATTGGTCAAACACAAAAACCTGTTTCTTTCTCATCATGCTTCAATATTTATTAGGAAGATGCACAAAGACCTGATGGACAGACAAATGCAGTTTAAGGAGAAACATTTTGGGCCAGATACATTGTTCTCCAGTGCCAGTATATTGGTGATGTATATTAGTTAACGTCTTCTTGTCTTCATACCTTTATTAAATTGTTTGTAAAATTGAAATTTATTAAGACCATTTATATTGACTCTATTGTAAACATTACCTTACAATTAGAAAACTTCAGCAGTAAAATATTTTTAAAGATTTTCAGTTCATAAGTAGTTATAAAATAGTTATAAAATAGTAAGTATTGAATAAAATTTTATTATTATTATCACTCCTTTAATTTTCTCTGCTTCCAGAGTGTTAGAAATATTTTATGTTGGGCTGGAGAGATAGCTCAGTGATAGGGTGTTAGCCTTACAAGCAACCTAACCAGGAGGGACAATGGTTCAAATCCTGGCATCTCATATGGTCACTTTGTCCTGCCAGGAGCACAGAGCCAGGAGTAACCCGTGAGCACCGCCGGGTGTAACCCAAAACCAAAAACCAAAAAAAAATTTTTATGCTGTTACGTACATAATTTCAATATATATAAAATGCCAATGTATAATTATATATAATTTCAAATTATTTATATATCATTTCAATATAATAAATATAAATTGATGTCTACATATTTGCATAGAAAATAAGAATTGATAACATTCTTTATAAACTCAGAAGGATGATAAAATGGAGGATTGATTAAGTAAAGATAGTCACAAAATAGAAAATACCCCATTGAAAAACAATTTTGCAAACCAAAAGAAAATAATCTTCTTGAGTATACATAGATTTCTTTATAAGAAGTAAAATTTCCACTAAGATATCAAAATAAATTAATATTGCTCTAGACTGCTAATAATATTTATAGCAATATAAGTACATTGTGGATTAGTGGTCTTACTTTGCATCTGTCAAATCTTTGAGGGTCTGTATGTTCCCAATAATACCCATACTGATATTCTATAGAAATGTGATTTGATGGTAACTAGGGATGGAAATATTTTAATAAAGCATAGAAGAGCAAAATAATCTGACTTAGAAATTATACTGTAAGCAAGTAGAAATAAATATGGGTCTGGTAAATGGTACCAGACCATTTACATCAATCAAGTGGGTGGTATCTGGTCCTCAGATATCTTTGTAAGAAAAGACAGGAGTTTTGCTTTGTCCATTTTTATTTTATTTTATATCTTCTGCCAGGTCTAATACTATGTGCTGTTACAGAAGTAAAATAAAGATTGCTAATTGAATCATGATTTATTATTTTAAAATCTCAAGATAGTTTTCCTGATTTTCATTTTCTATTTTAAAATGACTTTATTTAATTTTATTGTTACAGCATGTTGAATTTGGCTTCTGGAAGTGTGGAAGCTAGCCCATAAAGTAACTGGATGATCTTGGATGCATCCCTTAGCACTGTGGGTGCCTTGCTGTTCTCATTTATCCTCTTTGATCCTTTCTGTTTCTATCTTCTCCAGCATAGAGGAAACAGAATAAGAGCCCACGTATTAAATATTCAGAATTAAACAAAAGTTAAAACAGTGAAAGTCCAGTATTTCTGAATTTAATAAAATAATGATCAGGATCTTCTGGGTTGATTCACCAGTGGGTGTAGAGCCTGGGGACTTTGCTTTATCAAATGTATCATGCAATTTTTATGAAAGGGCATTTGGGACATTGTACCATTGATGTAGGAGATAACTGATTTTATTATTGCTTTTTATCTTTTTCGTCTTAAATTCAATCTCACTATTACATAATATACGCCCTCAAATTCCCCTAAGGCTCTGCTTTTTAGCCTCATTTTGTGAAAGAACGTCTCCTTCCATTTTCCGCAGACTTTGGCTTATAGAGCCACATTTGGCATGTTAGTCTCAAAAGACTGTTGCCATTTGTGAATCAAACTCCATCACTCACAGCATGGTACATACTAGGTACTCAATGAATGCTCTTTTCTTCTTTCTAACTTCATTACCTACTGTATGGCACCACTAGATATTCAATAAATGCTACATTTTGTTCTTTTCTCTTTCTCCCTTCAAGCAAAAAGGATAGAAGTTTGGGATCTTGCTGCTAAATTTATCCTGGTTTTTTTATCCTGTTTGTTTTATAAATTTTTTAATCCTGTTTTTTTTAATTTATCCTAAATTTATACTCAGCCTTAATCTAGACTACAGAATTCCATCATCTTTACTTTTCTGATTAAACATAAAACATAGAGGAATAGGAATTAGAAATTATTAAACATTAAACATAGAATAGGATTTAGAAGTTAATGGATGATTATATTCAGATTTCACCACTACCCATGAACAACCCTAAAAACTTGTGACCTCTATTTTGTCATAGTTGAATTTACAACTACTGATAGCCCATTTATAATAAATATCTTAGATTATTGTTTATTTTAAAGTGTATAATTTTATGAACACTGAGAAGCTTTGTTAATCTGATTTAAGGGTTCAATATATGCTTCTTTAATTCCATAAAAAAATCATATGCTTTATATATGTGCTTTTTTTTGGTTTGGGGGTCACAACTGTGGCGCTCAAGAGTTATTATTCCTGGCTCTGTGCTCAGAAATTTCTCCTGGCAGTTTTGGGAAACTATATGGGATGTCGGGAATCAGTCTCATGTCCATCCTGGATTGGCCTTATACAAGGCAAATACCCTACCACTGTGCTATCTCAACAGCCCCCATATGTGCTTATTTTTATCTGGGAATAATTCTGCCTCTTCAAACTTTTATCTTCATTTCTCTAAAATATTATTTTATATGCCTGATTTACATATAAATGGATGGAACATTTACAAATATGTTATTTTGCACCTAAAAAATAGACTCCCTCATTTTTGAATAACAAATAGAATCATTTTTGTATTATAATTACTTCTCTGTCACATTTTATTTTCTGTAATAACTTTCTGAGGTCAAGAGAGTTCAAAATGCTTTTCTCTGTTAATACGTTAGTACTTTTTTATTTAAATGTTGTACAGCCATGTACATTAAAAAATTCATTCTCTTGAACCCCCTGGATTCTTCAGAGACTGGCAAATAATTGAACAAGTATGAGGCTGGCTGATAAGATAAAAAATGAAGGAACATTTCTTAGTAACTTGTATGCCTCCCGTACACATGGTAGAGAATGTCAAAGCTGAAAATCTCACTCATGTGACCTTATATGCCATCTTTAAATAACTTAGCTAACAGATACCATTGAGTAGAAAAAAGGAGTGGTCAATTAGTAAGAGTATCAAAGGTTAGTCAAGGAGAGGGACATAGAAAGAATGATGTCTCTCGTGTGTGGGATATAAAAGATTCATAGTGAGGGAGCCACAAGTGACCAAAGACAATAGAACTGGAGACTTCATCTACAAAATTAAGTTTATCTGCAAGGCATGGGGTACTAGGAGGGGTCAATGGGGCATTGTTGGAGTGAAGCACTCAGGGATCATCTTGATAGGTTCAGGTAAGCATATGGGTTTGGATACAGTTCAGTTGCATTCAAGGCAAATGCTCTATCCACTATACCTCTATTTTTTAAAATACTATATTTATACAAACATGATTGTAGTTGGGTTTCAGTCATAAATAGAACACCCCCTTCACCAGTGCCCCATTCCCAACACCAATGCTCCCCATCTCCCACCTCTCCCACCCCCGGCAAAAATTCCAGACAAGATTTCTATTTTCTTCACTCATCAACATTGTTATGATAGCTCTAGCACCCTGATTTCCCAC
>PVKC010048276.1:0-10921 GCA_004027635.1 Crocidura indochinensis | reverse complement strand
CTTATATTTACCTCCTTGATTAATATTGTTGGTTAGTATTTTGATTAAAATAATTCTTTAGAAGACAGAACCCACACTTGCACTTCTTTTAGGAAACTCTATTACACTTTGGGTGATAGAACTAACAAATTCTCTTTCATCTGTTTCCATACATTGTGTACTTTAGATGCTTTCAGGATTCTATACAGGCTTCATCATAGAAAAATGAAAGTTGGAAAGATAAAAAAAATGTTATTTCAAAGAATAAAAACCATTGATGAATTGCCTCAATTCTCCTAGTAAAACGCTTTTCAATATAATGCTTTAAGATTATTTCTATAATATTACTGTTTCAACAGGTATGTTGTCTTCGCACCTAAAGTATTCCATGTTGGTGCCTCTGAAAATGTACTGGTTCAAGTTAATGGATATACAGAGTCATTTGCTGTGTCTGTTGATGTTAAAAGTTATCCTGACAAAAGTTTCACATATTCTCATGGCCAAGTATACTTATCTCCAGAAAATAAATTTCAAGGCTCTACAAGCCTCACTGTATGTATGCATTTCTTTCACGAGTCAAATCTTTCTTAGTGAAGCACAACAAAAAACATAGATAAGATATGGATAACTGCTAGCTGTGTAGATCAATATGTGATATATGATACATCACATTTTAAATTAGTTCACTGATTGATGAAAGAATAGTGCTGTATATTTAAATACATTAGCATGTGGGGGATTTTAGAGAATTTTCTATAGATTTGGGGATCATGTAAAGATTTATAGGTTTTTATGAGTCAGGTAAAAGTCATATAGGTGAAAGAAAAGATTTGGTGACATGAAAACTAAATCAACACATGAACCTATTTTAAAATGACATGATTGCTAATAAAACTTCATTTATATGTATGTATGTTTAAATAAATTTTGTTATATAATATACTTATGATATATAAATGTCATATATTTATTTACATGTCATATAAATTTATTTAAATGTGATATATTATTTCACATTTCTTTAAAACTTATATAAAATTTAGATTATCATATCTATATAGAGACATAAAGGCTAGATATTTGTTCTTAAAAATGCTGTGAATGGGGTCAGAGTGGTGGCACAAGTGGTAGGGTGTTTGCCTTGCATGTGGCTAACCTAGGATGGACTGTGGTTCAATTCCCCTGTGTCCCATATGGTCCCCCAAGCCAGGAGCTATTTCTGGGTGCATAGCCAAGAGTAACCCCAGAGTGTCACCAGGTGTGTCCCAGAACCCACTCCAATAAATGAAGTGAATGGAGATCATTCTGAACATACACTTTTTAAAGCATAGTATAGTAGTTTTTAAAATATTCTAAGAATATATTTTATTAACTAGTTGCTGATGTTATTTATTTTAATTTATTGGTTTATTAATGTTAATCTTATTAAATACTATAATAGTTTAGAAAACATTTTGGTGTCTAGAAGAAATAATTTTCCTTTTGATTGTATCTATTGAAGGCTTTTCACACTTTATGTTTGACTTAAAGAAAAAATTTCTTTCAAAATATGGAATATGTTAAAAGAAATGTTCACAATCTTATTACTATGTATTAACCAGATGCAATATAACTCAAAAGAACTATATAATAACTATATAGTAACAATACTTAACTTTTCATTTAAAAAATAGATACAACCCAAAGATTTGTCTGGAGTGCCAAATGCAGTTTCACATGTGTATTTAGAAGTGACATGTACTCACTTTTCAAAGTCAACACCAATTCCTCTGTGCTATGATAATGGATTCATCTTCATCCAGACAGATAAATCTGTTTACTCTTCAGGTGATCCAGGTATGAAGAAGGTCTGTCCTGTGGTGATGATGGTGATGGTAGGGTTGCAATAGTATTAATTGATATCTGCTTTGAAGAAAGTCAAAGCATGTCCACCAACCAGGAAGTTGCCAAAGACCTACCACCACTTAACTCATCCACTCCCAGTTCCGTTTGTCTTTCTGCCTCACAATCACTCACCTACCGCCTCTTGATTACCCAATTTTGTAGTCAACTTTCAATCACTTATCATAAGATTCTGTCTATTCCCTTGATTTGTTTCTTTATTCCACACATGAGTTTGATTAGATCGTCCAATACTTGTTCTTCCTCTGACAGCGCTTTTAACCTTGAAGCAAAGGATAAGATTTGACCTTTCCTTACTGAATCTTAATATCACACTGTGTATAAAAACCCTTCTTTGTTCACTTTGTTTTTTAAATTAAATTGGGGGCATAATGATTCTGTAAGATTTCTGATGAACCACAAAATAAACAGACAAAGGTGCTGTTTTTCTTTGTTAGATCAATAAGGAATATGGAGCAATGGTTTATATTGACTTATTTTTTGCTTGCAAATAAAAAAGCTAATTCTAAAATGTGGAAAATAATACAGAAATGTGAAACTGATGAAGTAAAACTTAAAAGCACCTTTCTTAGAATAATGCCAATGCATTATAATATATTTTTTAATCTGAGGTCATGCATTATAGGTTGTGAAGTTAAATTTTTGTATGTCTTTTGTTTGGTTTGGGGCCACACAAGATGATTCTCAGAGGTATTTCCTGACTTTCTTCTCAGGAATTACTCCTCGCGGTGCTCAGGGGACCATATAGGATGCTGGAAATCGAACCCCAATCTGCTGTTGATTGCAAGGCAAACTCCCTAACTGTGGTACTCCCACACTCCATTAAGTTAATTTTAACTTTAAAAGCATTAATTTTTTAATTCTAACTATGCTATTTGACAAATAACCTTTTATTTTTCTAGGGATAAAAAATGAGGTTTCTAGGTATAGACTTACATTCCATGTTTGCATTGCATTGCAGACCTTGAACTATCCCTTAGTCACTTTCCTTTTACTTTCACAATGAACATTATAAAGTTGCAAAATTCACCTGCCATATTTACTTTGGGAACTGTCGCAATATTTCCATAGAAACAACTTTTTTTAAAAATAAATATTTTTTCTTTACTAATTACCACACTAAGCAAAAAAGAAGATTGCAGCCATAGGCATGATTTGATTAAACATTATTTTATGAATAATCACTGAAGATGATGGATGGTAATATGCTAATTAGGAGAGGGTATTTCTTATAGTTTTTATATTTGTGACTTTATGCCAATTAGATTTATATTCTAAGGCATGGCAGCATGCTGTTTAATCTCCAGGCATTGGGTTTTCTCCAAACCTTCTTTTTACAGTCAATCTTTATCTCTATTGCATTGTGATCTGAGGGGGTGATTCTTATAATTTTTATATTTGTGACTTTATGCCAATTAGATTTATATTCTAAGGCATGTTCTATTCTAGAGAAGGTTCCATGTGCATTTGAGAAGGATGGAGAGCCATTTTCTAGTATCTCATTTAGGGCTCTTATGTCTTTGCTAGTTTTCTGCCTAGTGGATCTGCCTAGTGATGATAATGGTGCACTGAAGTTTCCTATTACTATTACATTTCCTTCCATATATTTCTCTAGGTTTGTGAGAAAATATTTTGCTGGCTCTACATTTGGTGCATGAATGTTGATCAGAGTTAGAACTTCTTGGTCTAATGTTTCCCTTATCAATAAATAGTGACCTTCTTTGTCTCTGAGCACTTTCTTGGTTGAATTCAATTGGTTTGATATAAGAATAGCTGTTCCAGCTTTCTTTTGTTTTGTTTTCTGGGGCCAGAGAGATAGCACAACCTTGTACATGGCTGATCTAGAGTGAACCGATTTGATTCCTGGCAGCCCAAGCCTGCCAGGGGCTATTTTTGAGTGCAGAGTAACCCCTGCGCATCCCTGGGTGTGGCCCAAAAACCAATGAATAAATAAATAAAGATAGATTAAAAAAAATGGCTGTCCCAGGTTTTTTTGGTTTTCCATTGACTTGGATAATTGATTTTCATTCTTTTATTTTAAGCCTATCTTTTATTTTTAAGTCTATCCTGGTCTTTTAGGTGTTTCCTGCAGGCAGCAAATGTACTGGTTTTCTTTTCTTTTCTTTTTCTTTTTATGATTTTTTTTGGCCACACCCAGTGACGCTCAGGGGTTACTCCTGGCTATGCTTTCAGAAATTGTTCCTGGCTTGGGCCATCATACGGGACACTAGAGATTGAACCAAGGTCAGTCCTGAATCAACCACATGAAAGGCAAACTCCCTATTGCTGCACTCTCAACAGCCCTAGGTTTTTGTTTTTAATCAAACCTTTTACTATGTGCCTTTTAAGGAGGAGTTTAATCCATTGACATTTAAGGAGAGTATTGACAGAGAGGGTTGTTGTGCTGTTGTATTGTGTAGAGTTGTAGTTGTTGTTGCAATTGGGCATTTGATTTGTGTAACTGATCTCTGAGGAGTCCATTTAGAGTCAGTTTGGTTAGTGCAAATATTGCGAGTTCGTTTTCATCTGAGAATGTGTTTAGTCCTCCCTTCCATGTAAATGAGAGTTTTGCTGAATAGTGTACTCTAGATTGGAAGTTTCTTTCATTCAGTAGTTAAAATATATCATTCCACTAACTTCTTGATTGAATTTTTTCAAATGGATATATAGTTTGAATCTTATATTCCTTCTTTTGTACTTGAGGGTTTTTTGTTTATTTGGTTGGTTTTTTGTTTGTTTTTTGTTTTTTTTTTTGTTTATGGGTCACACTGGGCAGTGCTCAGGGGTTACTCCTGGCTCTATGCTCAGAAATCGCCCCAGCAGGATTAGGGAACCATATGGAATGCTGGGATTCAAACCACTGCCCTTCTGCATGCAAGGCAAATGCCTTATCTCCATGCTATCTCTCTGGCCCCTACGTCAGGGTTTTTTCCTCTATTGCTTCAAAGAATTCATCTCTCTCTCTTTGTCTTTTTTTTTTCATTTGGATTACTATATGTCTTGGTGTTAATCTATTAAGGTCTATTGTTTTGTTTTCTAGGGACACACCTGATGACGCTCAGGGGTTACTCCTGGCTTTATGCTCAGAAATTGTTCTAGTCTTAGGGGACCATATGGGATGCCAGGGGATTGAACCTTGGTCTGTCCTAGGCTAGCGCCAGCAAGGCAGAAACCTTACTGCTCCATGTCACTGCTCCAGCTCCTATTTATTTATTTATTTTAATTAATATCTTTATTTAAACACTGTGATTACAAATATGATTGTAGTTGGGTTTCAGTCATGTAAAGAACACCCTCCTTCAACAGTGCAACATTCCCATCACCAATGTCTCAATCTTTCCTCCTCTCCACCCCACTCCTGCCTGTACTCTAGACAGGCTTTCTACTTCCCTCATTCATTCATATTGTTATGATAGTTCTCATAGTTATTACTCTAACTGCACTCACCACTCCTTGTGGTGAGCTTCATGTCATGAGCTGGACCTTCCAACCCTCCCCTCTTTTGTCTCTGAGAATTATTGCAAAAGTGTCTTTTATTTTTCATTTCCTTTTTTTTATGGTTTTTGGGCCACGCCCGATGACGCTCAGGGGTTACTTTTGGCTATGAACTCAGAAGTCGCTCCTGGCTTGGGAGACCATATAGAATGCCAGGGGATCAAACAGCTGTCCGTCCTAGGCTAGCACTGGCAAGGCAGACATCTTATCTCTAGCACCACCATGCCGGCCCCAGTCTTTTATTTTTCTTAAAATCCATAGATGAGTGAGACTATTCTGTGTCTATCTCTCTCCCTCTGATTTATTTCACTCAGCGCAATAGATTCCATCTACATTCAAGTATAGGAAAATTTCATAACTTCATCTCTCCTGATGACTGCATAATATTCCATTCTGTATATGTACCACAGTTTCTTTAGCCATTCATCAATTAAAGGACATCTTGGTTGTTTCCAGAGTCTGGCTATTGTAAATAGCATTGCAATGAATATAGGTGTGAGGAAAGGATTTTGTGTTGTATTTTTGTGTTCCTAGGGTATACCCCTAGGAGTGGTAGAGCTGGATCGTATGGGAGCTCAACTTTCAGCTTTTGGAGAAATCTCCATATCGCTTTCCATAAAGGTTGAACTAGATGGCATTCCCACTAGCAGTAAATGAGAGTTCCTTTCTCTCCACATCCTGCCAGCTTGTTTTTATTCTTTGTGATATGTGCCAAACACAGTGGCGTGAGATGGTACCTTATAGCTGTTTTTATTTGCATCTTCCTGGTAGTAATGTGGAGCATTTTTTCATGTGTCTTTTGGCCATTTGCATTTCTTCTTTGGCAAAGTGTCTGTTCATTTCTTCTCCCCATTTTTTGATGGGACTAAATGTTTTTTTCTTGTAAAGTTCCATCAGTGCCTGGTATATTTTAGATATGAACCCCTTATCTGACGGGTCTTGGGTGAATAGTTTCTCCCACTCAGTGGTCTGCTGTTTTATTTTTAACTCTTCACCTTTTTGATTTCTATAGGTGCCTCTTTCCAGAGAGTGGGAAAATTCTCTGCTATTATTTCCCTCCCTACATGTTCATCCCCTTTCCCATTTTCCTCCTCTCTGGTATTCCTATAAGTTGTAGATGATTATTTCTTCTGTCTTTGTTCATTAAGTATCTTACATTTTCTTCCAACGTTTTGTTTCTTGTTTCTTTATTGATTTCTTAGTTGTTGTTGGCTTGTGTTTTGTTCCAATTCATCTATGAGATCTCTCTGTGTGTAATTCTGCTACTGTGGCTTGCTAGCATATATTTTAGTTCCCATAGTTCCGTTTGTATGGACTATCTCATCTTCTGATCGACTTTTTCTTTGAGTTGGATGAATTGTTTGTCTGTGGATTTCTTAATTTCTTTGGTTAGTGATTCTTTAAATTCTATTGCCAAGACATTAAACTCTGATTTTAGATTCTTGTCTATTAAGTTTGTACGTTTTGGAGAACTTGGAAATCTGTTAGTTTCTTTTTATTTCTCTAGCTGCTGATGTCTTCCTTAGTCTCCCCATTGTTCTTTTATGAGGTGGGTTGAGTTGCTGGAATTTCAGGGTTATTTTTTTTAAAGTGGGCTGTGGTGGCGAGAACATCTTCCACCATGCAGCGCTCAAGGAAGGGTGAAGTCAGCTAAGGGGTTGCTTGCATGGAGGCTGAGCCCTGCCCTAGGGAGTCCCCTGCTTTCTACCTTCACCTGTGGCAGCCAAAGAACTCCTCCACCAACCCCCATGATTTTAAAAATAGGGAAAGATCCCCTGCAATCCATTAACCCAATTTCAGAGACCCAGTTTGTTTCTTGAGTACCTGAGCAGATGGTTGTGAGCAAAATACATCTCTTTTTTATTATTTAAATTAAATAATTTATTTATTTAAGCATCATGATTACAAGCATGTTTGTAGTTGTATTCGAGGGAAGTTCTGACAGTGTACTTGCTCCCTTCCACTTGTCAAGTCATTATTTTATGATCAGATGTGCAGTTTCTTTCCTAACTTTCTGGTTTAATGTTTTAAAATGTTTAAATGTTTAAATTGGTTTTGTTGACATGGCTTATTAGTCCATTCTTCATTTTCTAAAATAATTTCAGGGACCAGTAAGCTAGCATCTTTCTCAGAGATCACTAAAATAATTTGAAGCGAATAGAATCATATTTAAATTCATAAATATATGCTTAAGATAAGCCACTGAAAAGTTTTTATAGTGAAAGGAATATTGTTTCTAACTTAATATGAAATTCACATCTAACATTCACATTATTCTTGTCCTTCAAGTGCTTATTTAGTAATTTTCTTCTTTTAATAGTATTGAAACTTCATGGCCCAATAGTATTGACTTACTAATAATATTATCAGCAATTTAAAGTTGATCAACGTTTTTTAAAATGATGTTTTATTTACAGTGAAAGTTAGAGCTTATGCATTGGATGAAGACCTAAAGCCATCACGAAGAGAAGTTATCTTAACTTTTATAGTGAGTATGGCATGGATTTTAATCAAAATTGACCTTTGTATTTTACTCTCTTGATAATTTTGTATTTTGGGCCAAGTTTGTCATTAAATTTTATATATTATGGAATAACAAGAGTTTTTTAGCCTTAATGTGTTTCACTAGATAATTTTAGTATTGTTTTATTCCAATTACTACAAAGTTCTGTGGGCAGATGTTAGTTGAAATAAATTATGAAGGCCCATTAAAGTATAGCCTTTTTGGACTGTTGTTCAAATAATTCTGTTAAATTGTTTGTAGTTCCTTATTACTTGTGAAGTGTGGACAGATGTAGTGAGGGTCACGTAGAAGTATACTTTGTAGGGCCTGTAAGAAATCTGTTGTAAGCGTTGTATTATGACAATGTAAGGAAGTCACTATAAATAATACCTCTTTTATAGAGGAAAGGCTAAGGTATACAGAATTTAAGGAACCATCAAGACTATTCTGATAATGACCAACTGATGATACTAGTTTAATATTGTGACCTAATCATGGAAAATTTAGGACCAATAGCAGATAAGCTATAAGGAAAGGGAAAACAAAAGAATCATTAATTATTAATCATTATTAATATTAATGATTAATTATTATCATTAATAATTATTCTGAAAGCAGGAAAGAATGTCCTGTTCTTGATCATTATATTATATTGCTTTATTATATATCATATCATATTGTAATATCATATTATATTGTTTCATATTATATTACATAATATTATAATATTATGTTATGTTGTGAATGCTATGCTGTATCATATAATAGCCACATATTTATAAGTTGTTTTAAAATTAAACTTGATTTTTCTTTTCACTTGTAGGATCCAGAAGGAAGTGAAAGTTCCACAGTAGGAAAAAATATATACCCTGGAATTACCACTTTTCATGATTTCCATATGCAATATTTTCCTAAGTATTTTAAATAATTTATTGTTAAAAAAAACTTTTGTTGAAAGCAATAGAAGTGCTTGGTTTTGTGGCATATGCTGATAGAGCCATTACATATGACTTAATGGATTTAAAGTAACTTCTGTAAAGAAAGTTTGGTTCTATTTTGGGGGGTCCAGAGTAATAGCATAGAGAATAGAGCATTGGGCTTACACGTGGCTGACCTGTGTTTGATCCCCAGCATCCCATAGGGTACCCTCAGCACCACCAAGAATGAACCTTGAGCACCACTAGTTATGGCCCAAACCCACCCCCCACATTTTTTGGTAGTGTTTTCTAAGGCCCAGTAAGTGTCTTTTCTAACTGGAAAGGTTGTTGAGTCCCAGGTACTGGATGTTTGAGGATTCTACTTAAAATAGATTTGTCTCTTATTTCTTTCTCTTCTGGCTTATTCATGTATAATTGCAATGAGTTTTTGTCATTTACATTTTTATCCTTTTGCTTTGCTCTTTTGGTTTATTGTTTCTGAATATTTTAGCAGCATCTTTAGAGATCTCTGTGTGTCTTGTTATGTGATCATCAAATACTGAGAGCTTAATGTCTTCTCCAAATTAAATCCTTTGAGTCTCTTTTTCTCGCTGATATCAATGGAAAAGGAATTCCAGTAATATACTGAATAATAGTGAAGCAAGTGGACAGACTTTCCTTATGCCTGACATCAGAAGAAAGGAGTTTTATTGTTTTGTTTTGTTTTGCTGTTGAATATGATGCTGGATGTAGGTTTCTTATATATAGTCATTACTAACTAAAGGCACATTTCTTCTATCACCATTTTATTGAATGAGTTCTGAATGATATTGAATTTTAAGTTTTATCTACATCATTGATCTAAACATAAATTTTATATTATCTTTTGTTTTTAATGATGCTCAGGGTTTACACCTGGCTATGCGCTCATAAATAGTTCTTGACTTGGGAGACCATATGGAATGCCGAACCGCACTCTGTCCTGGGTCAGCCACATGCAAGGCAAACACCCTACCGCTGCACCATTGTGTCAGCCCTGATTTCACATTTTCTTTTGTAAATACACAATATTAATTGATTTGAAGATAGCTAGTTAGCCACTCATACAACCGTGGAATGAACTTTATTTGACTGTGTTGTATGAATCATTAGCTATATTGTTGAGTTCTGACCCAGCAACTCTAGTGGGGGAAATATTCTATGGCAGGAAAGTGAGTGAACACAAATGGTCAAGGGATAATATTGAAGAAATGAGAAATGAGAGAACACACAAAATGAATTGTATTGGGCCAACACATTCTGGCAAGCGTGTGACAAGTTTAATCTCTAATCAGGGAGTTTTATAAGGGGTAAAAGCCAGTCTTGGGCATGAAAGGAATTTCCACGTTGACAAAAGTGAGGATTCAAGAAAAACAGAAACATTAATGTAGGCCTGGTAAATATATATATATATATATATATATATATATATATATATATATATATATATATATATATATATCAAAATCGACTAGCTAGGCAGCTCAGATGAAAAAGAATCTAAGAAGTCCTGAGTCAGGAAGAAGGAAGTAGCATAATAAAGCGAAGGGGGTTATCTGATATTTGTACCTGGACCAGTTTTACAGGTCTGCAGTGAAAAAGCTGAAGCTGCTTGTTTGCTATTTGTGTTTAGCTGAGAGCTAAATTTAAAATATGTAAATTTTGTAGCAGGCTAGTATCTAGGGAGACTCAGAGCTAACCTGACTGGCTTTTAGATGTAAATATGGCTGACAAGGAGAAAGGAAGCTTGTCTTTGAAACTTTTGGTGCGAGATTTCTCTGGGAAAAAAAATTTGATTGAGGCCATATTTCGGCCTGTAATTTTACAAGGGAGAAGTAGTCAAATATTATAAAGGAAATGTAGTGTCAGTATTATAGCATGCATCTGAGAAATATTGCCAGTAATCCACATAGGGGCAAAAACATCTGTAATGGGTCTGCTGGACAAACATTTCTTGGGGAACTATCAGTTCTCCATGCGAGGAAAATGTGGGGAAACATCTGGTGGGCCCTACTGAGATCCCCTTTAATAGAGAATGCCTATGCATGGTCAGACAATTGAGGAAGGCTGGATAGATAATACAACA
>PVKC010048275.1:0-10926 GCA_004027635.1 Crocidura indochinensis | reverse complement strand
AGTTGTTCCCCGGATACCCCAGCAACTGTGCCTACCTTTGGCACCCTATAGCCAGCTCCTGCCCTGCCCCGAATTGAGCTCCTGCCCCTGGCCATTGTTCCATACTCAAGAATCTGAGTCTGGATGTTGGGTTGGCTCAGGAGTTGGCTTCTCATGGGTGAACGAGCACATGTGAGCATCTGTCTTACTCCAGCTCACACGCTTCACCTAAAACCCTTGGGGGGAGGTGCCCACATGGTCACACATGGCAGCTGGTCACCTTTTCCATGCAGGGCTGGGGCTTGGGGTGCACCTGCCCCAAATGCCATGCTCAAATGTACCTGAATGACCAAATCACCTGCCTGTGTTCTCTGGAACAGGCCCTATTTGTCCAGGAAGGAGCATGGAGACCCTGCCACTCCCTCTGACATGAAATGTGTTATCTGTCTTTTTGTCTTTATGAACCAGTGGATGTTTTGTAGCTGTCCCCAAAACCCTGCTGTCGGGTGGACACATATATATGACACCAGCCAGACATCAGTTCTGTGTTGTTTTTAGATGAAACTGGCCACATCTGATACACGGGGCAGCTGGTTGTCCCCAGGCCTTGGTGATAGCACAGCAGGGAGGCATTTGCCTTGCATAGGGACCCGTCAGGTTTCATCCCCTATGATCTCCCTGGCACTACCAGGAGTGATGCTTGAGCACTACCAGGTGTACCCCAAAACTAAAAGAAGTAGGAAGGGAGATTTCACTTGCATCAGCACGTTCCAGCCCCCATTTCCAATAAGGAAACTAGGAGAATCTGGATTTTGTGCAGTCATTGGAGAAAGACACTCATGCCAAGAAGTCCTGATAGGGAAGCAGATAGAAGTTGTGAGGCTTCAGGTGAGCAGGGAAGCCCTGGCTGACAGGATCCTTTGAGCCTTTACTGTTTCAACAAATTCCAGGGTTGTCTTTTTTGTGGTATTTGTTGTAATGATACAATTGACACCGCTGATTGTTTGCTCAGAATAGGTAATGGCTTTATGACCGCTCCCCCCCCCCCACCATGGACTCAATACTGTGTTTACATGATTTTTAATGACACACCACCACCATGCACTTCAACTTAACCTGGGCATCGACTGGGCCTCAAGGAAATAGTCTAGTTATTTGCTTTCCTGCATGAAATTCACTCATTTCTTGGATAGTTTTCAGAAACTCTTTCATTAAGCATCTCTGACAACATCAACTCTTTTCCTGAAGGAGCAGAAGGATGACGTCTGGGTGTTCAGCAAATCTCTTCCTACAGTGTAGAGGAGATGCTTCTGTCTGGTGCCATGAACCTGGCAGTCATTGATGAGGCGGTGTCTGCTCCTTGGGCCTCAGCTAGACCATTGTGATGGGTGGTGATGATCTTGAGGTATTTCCTGTTCTGTGGGGTACTCAGAAAATGATCAAGAGAAGTGTCAAAGAGAAGTGAAGCAAGCAAAGTTTGCTTCACCTGGTACTTTTAGGAACTCATCCAGTGTTAGTAGGCAGCATGCTGTTGACCTGCCAGCTTCCATTAACTCGACATTGTGCATTTACCCATTTCCATAATGTAAACAACCCCACTAAGGTCAGTCTCACACTACCAAGATGATAGTCATAGGTGCTTCGAATTGGGTGGAAATTTTGCACTGAGCTCCAGGGCGTTAGTGCATGTTAGTGCCAGTGTAGCTCTGTAAGTCAAGAGATAGTTAATTAAAAATAGATTAACTCTACATTAATATAATTGGTTGGGATTAGTGGATCAGTTTCAGCCCAGACTAGGTCACTCATGAAAAAGATTCACAGATCAGACAGTGTTTGCTTCTCAGGAAGGAAAATTTCTGTTCACAATAAATAGGACCAAGTGGAGATTATATACCTTTGATATTTGTTTTTAATTTGAAGAAGTGCCCTTTTCACTGGTCAAGTGTTGCCCTCACTCCCAGAATTTTTACTGGCAGTTAAGTATTTCTCTTTTATATATACATAGTCTATTGAAAAGTCTTTACACAGTTTTCTTCCTCTCTTAATGCTATCAACATTAATTTTTTCAAGTAACATTAACTATTTTCATTCTGACTTTCAGGGTGTGTTGATGAATAAAATGTACCACATTACATAAAACACAGTTTGTGTGGTGGACTTTGTTGGCTATGTCTAGTTTTATTACCTCTGTTTCCAACTCATTTCAGGATTTGTTTTTAAAATGAAGACAAGGGGTTCTTTTCCCTTGACTCATAAGCATGGCCTGTGGGCAGTGACACTAAAGGCACCTTTTCACTCTGGTGAGAAAAAGCTGTGGTGTGAAGAGGATGTTAAGGGTGGTCACCTGGCCAGGAATGAGTTCCTCTTAAGTGGAAAAAAAGTGTAGGGGCCACATTTGCACTCAGGAATCACTCCTGGCAGGCTTGTGGGACCATATGGGATGCTGAGGATGGAACCCAAGTTGGCCACATGAAAAAGCAAATGTCATTCCTGCTGTGTTATCACTTTAAAAGTTAATATATTTACTTATGAAGGGGGTCGGATTTGCCTACTCCTGGTAGTTACTGTTCCCTTGCTGGGCCTGAGGGCTCAGCACTGGAAGGTGGTAGGATCCAGCAATTCTAGGGATTGAACTCAGGCCTCTAGGCCATCTATCTCACCAGTTTTTCCTTTCAGTATCCTTACTTAATCTAGGGACCAGGGAGATGGCACAGTGACTGAGGTGCTTGCCTTGCATAGACTCAACTTAACACACTATAATGATCCTCTCCCAGTCTCTGCTAAGAGTGATCCTTGAGTACAGAGTCAGGAATCAGGCCCTGAGCACAGCCAGGTGCTTTTACCAAAAAGCAAAAATATTTTATTTAGGGGTCAAAGTGATAGCACAGTGGGTAGGGAGGGCACTTGCCTTGCATGCAACCCACCCCAGTTCAATCCCTAGCATCCCATATAGTCCCCCAAATCTGCCATGAATAATTCCTGAGTGCCGTGGAGTGTAGTTCAAACCCCCCCCCAAATATTTTTAATCCATCGTAATTAAAATGTCATTTCAGAGTGTTACCATATGAAAAGTTGAAGTAGTTTATAAGGAAACAGACTCTTATGGCCCCCAGACTCTGATGGCCCCTAGCCAGCTATAGGTGGGTTACTATTTCTTTAAGGATAAAGATGTCAGTTATCAAATGCAACACCCCTTGTAACTTGCCTGTAACTGCAACAGGATGACTGTTTGGTATGTAGAGCCCTGGGCTGCAGTGCTTGCTGTCACTGCTGCCCCTGTGGATCGCTCTTGCTGGAGGATCGATGCCTAATTGCTGGAGATAATAGTTACTAGATTTCCAGCTTCTGCTAATTTTTGCTGCCTCTCCTACTGTTCTGGGCTTAACAGTTTCTATTGCCTTTTGTCTCTATCTTCTACTACTCTGGGCCAAACAGTAACAGTAGTCTGTGTTCTTTATTGGGGTTTGGGTTTCAGGGTTCATGTTCCTTAGCATGGCCAAGATCTCAGATTCAGAAAGGCCTCAGAGAGTTCAGCATGGGGATTTCCAGGGTCATTCAGAGTTGGCAATTTCTCACCTGTCCCATCTCCGCTTCAGCTCCCACCAGTGTGCCTACCCCTGCCTTCTTGACAGGCATATTTTTAAGTTTGCTGGTATATTTGGATCTCCTGCTGTCAATTTTGCTGCTTCTGTGCTGTCCAGGTGTGTATATATACATATATGAAATATTTATTATATTTATATATGAAATATATACATACATATGTATATATGAAGTATATATTATATTTAATATAAATATATATATGTACTCAACCTGAGATCCTCCAGTTTCATTCAGTTTGCAGCAGATTTCATGGTTCTGTCCTTTGCTGCTGCCTAGTATTCCTTTGTATAGATATACCACAGATTCATTATTCCCCATCTGTTGTTGGACACAGTGCTAGAGCCAGGATCAGCCTAAGTGGAGTCAGCCTAAATGTTGCAATGAATAACGACTGTGTGCAAGTTTCCTTTAGAATGACTCTCTTTTGCTTCTTGAGAGTAGATTTCATGGAGTGGAACTGCTGGGTTGTAAAGTAACTTTATTCTTTTCTGGAACATTTCCATACTGTTTTCCACAAAGATTGAACCAGACAATATTCCTACAGCAGTGAATGAGAGTCCTTTCTTCGACATCCCTCCCTTCACAGATTATTCCCAGTATTTTTATCAGCTCCATTCTCACTTGTGATTGATTGAATTTGCCTGGTGATAAGCAATGATGACCCATTTTTTCATGTGCCACTTGGCCATCAGTCTGTCTTCTTCAGAGAAATGTCTGTTCATTTCCTCCCCCAGTTTTTTGTTGGTTCGATTTTTTGATGCTGAATACAGAAATCTTCTTCCCAATTTTGGATAAGATTTTTAGTTGTTGTTTACTTTGGTGGTTATTTTATAAAATAGATCTTGAATATCAAACCGTTGTTTGATGTGTGAATGCAACTATTTTCTCCCAGTCTGAGTTTTTTAGCCCATGTTTGTGTGTATGTGTTTTATTATGTAGAAACTTTTTAATTTGATGTAGTCCCATTTGTTTATTTGGGGGTTTGTTTCTTTTGCCAATGGTATCATGTCATTGAAAACCCCTTTAAGGCACAAATCTTGGAGAGCTCTGCCAAAGTTTTCTTCTCTTTTTCCTGTCTTCCTCTCTACTTCCCTTTCTTTCCCTGTTCTCCCCTTTCCTCTCCCCTCCCCATCTCTATTCTTCCCTCTCTTTCCCTCCCCTCCCCTTCCATTAGCCAGCCAGCCCAGGGACCTTTGAAAAGTCCTTGGAGGGGCCCAGGAGATAGCATGGAGGTAAGGCATTTGCCTTTCATGCAGAAGAACGGTGGTTTGAATCCCCATATGGTCCCCCTGTGCCTGCCACTGATTTCTGAGTATAGAGCCAGGAGTAACCCCTGAGCACTGCCAGGTGTGACCCAAAAACCAAAAAAAAAAAAAAAAAAAAAAAAAAAAAAAAAAAAAAAAAAAAAAAAAAAAAAAAAAAAAAAAAAAAAAAAAAAAAAAAAAACCAGAGCAGAATGAGAATGTTCCTTTGTATGATTCTCCTAGTTTCCTCCTCAGAAATGGGGATGGGAACATGCTGGTGCAGGTGAAAGCTCCCTTTCTGCTTCTTTTCGTTTGGGGGTCACACCAGGCAACACTGGCACTTACTCCTGCCTCTGCACTTGAGGATCGCTCCTGGCAGGCTCAAGGGACAACATGGGATGCCAGAGATCAAACCTGGGCTGACCCCATACAAGACAAACACCCTACCTTCTGTGCTAATTGTTCTTTCTACCTAGTTCTCAGAACTCAGGAGATGTTCAGCAAAGGCCCTCCCCGGGCTCTATCTGGGATCCAGGACTTATCTACTATGGTCTGTGTTCACTCCTTCTCCCTTTGATGACCACCCTGTGTTTATTCCAGCCAGCACATTTTTTTGTTTGTTTTTTGGGGGGAGGCCACACCCGGCGATGCTCAGGGGTTACTCCTGACTATTCGATCAGAAGTCCTGGCAGGCACGGGGGACCATATGGGGAACCGGGGGATCGAACCGCGGTCCGTCCTAAGTTAGCACAGGCACCTTACCTCCAGCGCCACCGCCCAGCCCCCATAGCCAGCACATTATTAGTGAAGAATAAATGGCTGCACTCTTGTGACCCTAAAGAATCAGATAATAAAGTGAAAATAAAGCTTAAGGTTAGACCTAATCCTGTGATAACAGAGTTTCTCTCAGGTTTGAAATAATGACCTTTAAGGATTTTTCAGAAAAAGCCAGTGATGGACCAGAATCTAGTTCCTGGGTGGCTAATGCTGGTGGTGATGAGGGGGTGAGGGAGGCCGATGCTCTTTGAAGATTTTTTGAATATAGTTCATTTGTTTCCTCTGCCCTTTTGTGATTGGCCTTTTTGGTTCCCTCAGCCTGGATTTCTCTAGCACGTTCTTCACATCCCACCTTACCTGGACTTTGTTGGGCCTGACTTCATTCTCTTTCATTTCCCTGTGTGTGTAAGCAAAAAAAGGAAAAAGGAGACCAAAAAGACAAAACTTAATTTCAGAACTTTGTAGTTCGGCCAGAATCACTATAACACCAGGTGATGTGATAATGCTTGGATGTTGTTCACAAAGGATCCGGTGCTGGAGTATAGTGCAGTGGGGAAGGTGTTTGCCTCACCCAAGCTGACCCAAGTTTGATCCCTGCCATCCCAAATGGTTACCCTGAGCACCGTCAGGAGTGAGCCCTGATCAATGCCAAGTCTGACCCCCACAAAACAGAAATGCAGAGCCAGAGAGATGGCATAGCAGTAGGGTGTTTGCCTTGCATGCAGCCAGCCCAGGACAGACCTTGGTTTGATCCTTGGCACCCCCATATGATCCCCTGAGCCTGCCAGGAGTGATTTCTGAGTGCAGAGCCAGGAGTAAACCCTGTGCTCTGCCAGGTGTGACCCGAAAACAAACAAAAAAAAATGCAGTCCTGCCTTTCGTTATAACTTGGATAGGACCATGGAGGTTGATGCTAAGTGAAATCAGTGAGGAGGAATGGAGAGAGAGAGTCCTGGTTATCTCACTCAGTGGCCAAAGAAAAGCCTTGAGACACAGCAGGACAGAGATTAGGGAGTGAATGGAAGGCTGAACAGCAACTATTACTGTTAACCCACTACATGGAGGCCTTTGGGCCCACCTGGGGGCAGATTAGGACTTTCTCGTGAAACATGACAGACTGGCTTCTCCTCTGTGATGGTATCGTGCTGATGCTGTGGCCATGTTGTGGGGTCTGTGCCCAGCAGCTGCATCAGTGCCAGTTAGGATCATGTTAACCTGGCAGGTATGAGCAATATGAGTCTCTGGAGTAGAAACAATCAGTAGTTTTCACTGTCAGTGATGACACTTTAGAAAGCATGTATTTGCCAGTGTACTTGCTCCCCAAACCCTGAGGTTGTTTCTGATGACATCAGTGGTACTATTTGTAATGCAGTTTTTATTTAGTATAATAAAATGTGGAGCCTCAAGGCCAATGTCTTTCACATGCCCAGGGTGGACTTACAGACCTGTTCATAGATAGGTTCCAATTGCAGATTGGTCTGTGGTACTAACATAACAGAAGTACCTTTAGGGGTTTGGTTCACTGTACCCAGCCTCAAAGAACACCCGAAGCAGGGCTGGAACCATATATAGCACAATAGGGCTGTCGCTTACCTTGCATGGGCTGACTCTGGTTTGATCCCCAGTGTAAGATAACATCCAACTATTAACCCAGTCTCTCCTGACTGGCTTGGTTTATTAATCTTTTATGGCTACCCTACCTTCATCAGACATAGCCACCTGGGTATCATGCTTGTGCAGTGATTTCACAAAGTTGGGGTTTATTTTATAACTGGCACCCAAACAGGAACCTGAGGATCTGGAAAAAAAAAAAAAACAACAACAAAAACCAAAAACCTCAATGACGGTGACTGATTTGACCTCCTAATGGATCCTTATCATGACAGCCTCTCAAACTGGACTAATTGTGCAGTGTCCTTCACTAAAACATTGGTGCACATGGCCCCCGTTTTGAACATGGCTGAGGCCCCTCAGGTGACAGAAGCAGGCAATGAAGGGTAGAGAACTGAAGTCTCTGAGCAGTGTTCCAGAGACTGATGCCCATTGCTTTTCTTCTATCAAAGATGCTTTGTGTGAGGACCCAACCTGCAGCAACTTATTGAGGTCACTGATGGGGTAGAAGCCAAGGAGAAAGCCCCATATGAGGGGACCAACAGCAGGGAGATGAGCAGGTTCCCCCAGCCAGATTCCAACCTAGGAACCAAAAGCCTTTCTGTTCTAGAAGACCTCAGCAAAAGGAGATGATGGAGAAGATTGAGGAATACCTTGTTTTGAGTTAATAGCTGGGTGTCATCTACACCCCAGAATCCTATATAGTCTACCTGGTGTGGCCCAGAAACAAGAAAGGAAAAGAGTTCCAATATTCCTTGAAGTCTTGTGCTTACAAAATGTTAACTCATGAAGATGGTCCTTCTATTTGTCACTTTCTATTTCTCCATTAAATTCTTAGTCTGATAAACATACAGACGGCCTCAAGCAAAAAGAAAAAAATTCTGTATTCTTGGTGATTTTGAGAGGAGTATATGGTGCCCCAAGAGCAGATAGTGAGAAATGGACTTTCACAGCAGGTTACTTAGAAAAAGTTTTTTTAAAAAGCATTTTCTGATTTTCAAGGTGCCTAAACTGATGGTGTTACTGATTTGGATAGAGCTGGGGTTAGATTCTGAAGCCTGTGAGTGAAAAGCAAAATTGCTCTGGGCCCCTGAGCCAGATGAAGCCTGGTTAATAGTGGGGGATGTGCTGGCTAGATCCAGGTTCTAGGGGGCTGGGAGAGGAATATGACTGCTTTGTGCCTCAGTTTCCTTCTGTCAGAGCAAAGAAAGCCCTGGCCTCCCAATACCCTGAATTGTTGGTGAGCCCTGGGCAGCACTGGCAGCTGTGGCCATGTGTCCAGTTGGCATCGGGCCCCAGAGTGATTTTCTGGGCTTGGGGGGATTGTAGGTGCCTCTTCCTGCTGGCTCTGTGTCTGGAGGTTCTCTTCAGGTTTTGAGTGTTTGGTTTCCTGTACTTGCTCTGTTTCCGGGCCCACTTGGGTTTCCTAGAAAGTGGCCTGGGTGGGAAGGGAGCCCCTTCTGTCTCAGAGCTTAGGGTGGAATGCAGTGCGATTTCAGGAATCTTTCAGAGAGCAGGACCTGGCCCAGTACCCTCCTTGGTCCTTGGAAAGCCCCGCTCAGGACCACAGTCAGGTGTTGAGCTTTGTACTTGGATATTTGGAGGCAACTGGCAGAGGCCCTAGGACTGTGTCGACCAAATGGTCGAGTCAGACTGTTGGCATTTGTCACAGCCCAGGCCCCCACCTTGTTTTGACTCTCATGCCCCTCCAAGTTGCTCCCGCTCTCCTTCCCACAATCTAGAAGACAGAGCAGGAGCTGAAATTAGAATCCTCGCTGCTTATCTCCTTCCCACAGGAAGGCAAATCTGTGTTGAAAACCATAAAATTGAGAGGAGAGCGTAATTGAGCAGTGAGGAAGGACAGGCTGGAGGGGGGGGGGGGTCAGGCCTTGGAAGCTGCAGCTGCTAATGCGCGTTCCCAGAGGCAGGCAGCTCTGGGACCTGAAGCTCAGACCCACCTTTCCTGCTTCTGCCGTGCTCAGTTTGCATAGCTGTGTGTAGGAAGTACAGTGAGTGGGTAATGTGACTGCTTTGCTCACAGCTGACCCGGGTTCCATCCCTGGCCTCCCTGAGCCAGCCAAGAGGAATTTGTGAGAGCAGCCTCAGGAGTAACCCCTGAGCCTTTCCGGGTGTGGCCCCAAAGCCCAAATATAAATAAATAAAATGTAACTGAAAGCACTTCAGGTAATTTGAAATGTGTATTTATTCTAGTGTTTGTTCGTGTGTGATGTCTGTGACTTAACAAACTCCCACTGATAATTATACCATAGAGGAGATCTAGAGCAGAAATTACATTCTCTGAAAAGTGATTCTTTTTACTTATTGAGTTAGCTATTTTTTGGACCACACCTGACCAGGCTTAGCGATAGTCCTGGTTGTGCACTCAGGGATCAGTCCTGGTAGGCGTGGGGAATCTTATGGGATCCCTGGGATCAAACCTGGGTCTGCTGCATGCAAGGCAAACACCCTACCTTCATGCTATCTCTCCAGCCCCTAACTAATTGAATGTTTTTAAGTGTCCTTTGTATGCCTGAAACAAGTAAGAACCTGTAAAATATAACTTTTTGGGGGGCTAGTCACATTTGTGTTTAGGAGTTACTCCTGATTCTGTACTTGGGGAATGAGGTGGTGTTGGGGAGCAAACCCAGTTCCCCACATATTGAATGTGTACCCACACAGCCTACCGATCTGTGTAGCCCCAGTGTCCCTGACTCATTCCAGTAACTGCTGAGCCTAGTCTAGGTCACGTGTGCAGAAGTGGCTGGCTACGTTGCTAAGAGATATCCGTGCCCTGAGCTTTCTAGGTACAAAGGTCTGGCTTGGGTAGCAGTGGTGATGCTTCAGTTACTCCTGGGGATTGTTCCTGAAGCAGGGCCTCGCTAACAGTTCCCTTTGCTTGCTTTTCAGTCGAACAAAGTGCCAGTGGTGCAGCCGTCCCACGCCGTCCACCCCCTCACGCCCCTCATCACCTACAGTGACGAGCACTTTTCTCCGGGCTCACACCCATCACACATCCCTTCCGATGTCAGCTCCAAACAAGGTGAGAGGCGCAGGGGGGTTGGGGGTGGTCTCTGCTGGGTGGAGGGGCTGGAGAGGTGCAGTTAATAGCAGCACTTACTATGCCAGCTTCTGAGGCTGCTGAGTTTCCAGGGTAGAGAATGGCAGAGCTCCTGAAATGTGTTTTCAGTTGAGAATTCGGTTCAGTGCCACGAGAGATGTTAAGAAACAAACCTTCAGCATAGCACTCTCGGGTGTGATAAAAGAGAGGGGACAAGTCACAGTTTTTCAGAAGTTTTCTGTTTTGAGCTTTTAGTGATTGCTTTTTTGTTTTGTTTTGTTTTGGTTTGGTTTGGTTTTTGGGTCACATCCGGCAGTGCTCAGGGGTTACTCCTGACTCTATGCTCAGAAATCAGTGGCAGGCACAGGGGGACCATATGGGGATTTAAACCACCGTTCTTCTGCACAAAAGGCAAATGCCTTACCTCCATGCTATCTCTCCGGCCCCTTAGTGATTGCTTTTGAGTGTTCACTTAAAGCCCCATGACAGTTTTATTGTTGTTGTTTAGAGGTTTCATTGTTTTAGTTTTGGGGTCATAGCCATTGGTACTCGGGAATCACTTCTAACGGGGCTCAGGAAACTGTATGGGATACCGGGGATTGAACTCAGAACAACCATATGCCAGGCAAGTGTTCTCCCCACTATCTTGTA
>PVKC010048274.1:0-10292 GCA_004027635.1 Crocidura indochinensis | reverse complement strand
CGCGGGGCCGGGAGATAGCATGGAGGCAAGGCGTTTGCCTTTCATGCAAAAGGTCATTGGTTCGAATCCCGGTGCCCCATATGGTCCCCCGTGCCTGCCAGGAGCAATTTCTGAGCATGGAGCCAGGAGTAACCCCTGAGCGCTGCCGGGTGTGACCCAAAAACCAAAAAAAAAAAAAAAAGTTCCCTGGACACTACTCGCTAACCTGAACAATCCCTGCTCCTGGGGGAGTAGCCATTGGGTTGAACTGCTTGCTCAATAGAAGGGTCCTCTGGTGTCCCAATGAAAAGTGCTTATGAGGAAGGAAGATATGTATATGATTATAGGAAGAGAGAAGTGTGTTTATTTCCTTGCAGCTATATCAACTTGCTCCAAACTAACTGCAACTTGCAACATCTTTTCTTTCAAACAGGCTCATTTCTTACGATTCTGTAATTACTACAACCGTCCTCTAACTGGTATCCTGTTTCTTTTACACCTCAGCCAGAATTATTGCTTCAAAATATCTATCTGATATGGCAACTATCTGCTAAAAAATTCTGAAAAGACTTCTCATTACCTTTGGTGGAAATTATAAAGACATTTTTAAGATGTTAATAGTCTGGTAGTCCAACTTTGTTTCTCTTTACAGCTTTTGTGCACACACCAGGACAGCAACATCTGAACATTTTCTAAGAGAACCTCTAGAAAGTTTTCTAGAAGCTGAACACTTTCAAAATGTATTTCTAGACTCATTCTTTCATCCTATATCCTCTGAGATTCCTCTTGTTTTAAATTCTTTCCTTGTTTGGTCATTTTCTCACTCATAAAATTGTATTTAAATATGGCCTATTTTGTGATATCTTATGTAAATTTTCCCTAGAACTCTCAATTTATGCAACAACTTAATAGATTACCAGTTTCAAGTATTGATATTTTTGTGATAAAAATGCACCCTTTGAGAGTAATGGGTCTTCAGATTATATTTAGTTTTATAATATGTAGTCTACCATTGGCTTTTCATAGAAGCTTATTAAACTTTAAGTAAATCTATTTTTTAAATGTACTATGTTTCTTGTGTATGTGTGATATTAAAACCAAATGCGGTGTATATATACTAACTTCAAATTATCTCTATGATAAATAAATCTTAAACTATTCAGCCATTAATTGTATGGATTATATGGCAGTGTCAAAATATGTTGAATTAATCATTTCAAGAAATGAATGTTTTAAATGAAATCATGGGAGCTAGTGAGAGAACATAACAGGAAGGGAGCGTCCCATGTGTGACTAACTTGGGGTTAATTCCTGGCTCCTTATATGACCCCGAGTGCTTCTAGAAATGATAGAACTAGAAATGTAGAACCAAAAATAAAACTGAGCACCACTGGGTATGGCCCAAATCTAAAATAAATAAGTATAAATGAAGATTTGATTGTGTTACTGTATAAACATTATTCAAATATTTTCTATTCAGTTTGATTCAGGAATAGTATGTTATGGAAAGATTTTCAAATCTTTAGTCTTGATTTAAAATAAGTTATCAAGTGAGAAAAGATACCAAGTAGTTGAGCTGAGGATATTAGGTTATTGATATTACTGGAATTCATATATTTATGTAAATTATATAAATTTCCAGACTTTGTTATTGTTTATCTAATCCATTTATGATAGATTCTTTTTATGGGGGGGGGGGCTTGGGATCACACCTGGCAGTGCTCAGGGGTTACATCTGACTCTATGCTCAGAAATTGCTCCTGGCAGGCTTGGGGGACCATATGGGCTTCTGGGATTTGAACCACTGACTCTCTGCAAGCAAGGCAAATGCCTTACCTTCATGCTATCTCTCAGGCTCCTTATTTTAGATTCTTTAAATCTAAAGTATGAGTTCGGGAGAATAAAGAGGAAGTGTGGAAGGCATATGAAATAACAAATGGAATCTAAATTATGAACAAGGTTCAGAGGAACATTAAGCCAGGGTGCTGAGATTTCAGTTTGAGTTTTCAATAGTGTTCAGTCCCTGTTTCTCTTTTACCCCCAAGTTCTGAGGATTTGAACCTCTTAAGATTTGCAAACTTCCATTTCATAAACCTTGAACTTAATATACAGATATAATATCAAATTTCCCCTCCTCTGCCTCATCTGTATTTTCTTTAAAATCAATTAGGAAGGTTTTTTGATAATTTTACATTTCCATTTTCAATTTTCCATTTTCTCAAAAAGTGACTCACAGTCATTGTTAATGATTATCATCATCCAAATGAACTAAATTTAGCTTGGATCAGTTATAAAATTGTTAATAGCATATGATTGCCAGTCACTACTGGATGACTCTTAGTCTATAGGTAGAGAGGTGCATCTAAGCAAATAACTTTAGACCTTAATATATGAGCCATTAAAGAAGCATGGGTATAAATAGAACTAATATGAATGAATATGTGATGTGATTAGTTAATTAAAGAGTAATGGACAAAATGAACCTTAGTATGAAGTAGAGTTTTACAGGCAGATGTAAAAGAATGAATTTCAGGAAGGAGGGACAGAATAAAGACTCACATATATGTTGCCAAGCTGTATAGATTATGTTTGAGGAATCATATCCAGCTGTGTTTAGGGCTTGCCTCTGGCTTGCACTCAGGTATCACTCCCGACAGTTCTCAGGAGATCATGTGTGGTACCAAGAATTAAATTCAGGTTGGCCACATGTAAGTCTACCAACTGTACATCTCTGCCCCCAAAGTAGTATATTTAAAGACACAAGGATGTGTGGTAAACAAATGAGGAATATTTAAAAGACAGAGTACTTTTAAAGTACTTGAACAGTAATGTTTGCTAGATGCTTGCTAAATATTCAATGTGCTGTACCTCATAGTTATGATAAATTTTAGAAATCACTATAGGTGATTTCCATTTAGATGGAAATCTAGTGTCAGAAAGCACACTTTGGTGTCACAGAAATTGTTCATGTGTTATTTTACCACTTTCTTCATTAGCTTACTAGCCAACATTTTAATGTGCTTTTCTTCCTTCTTGGCTATGATTGCTTTCCAGTAACAAGGATGGGTTCTTGTTTATTTTTGTTTCCCTGGTACATTTAACTTGTGTAGTAGAAAACAAAAGCATTCTCTTAATTATTCTATTGGAATATGATGATAGTAACTTTTTGTATATCTTTTACAAAATTGTCTGAAGGTAAAATATTTAGTGTGTTCTATAATTGCTTTAGTGATTTGTTTTTCATTTCTGCAGTTAATGTGAAGCTACAGGGATATTTTGGTAACTTGTATGTGTAAAAACAAACTTATGGCAGGTATTTGAACTATATATGGCACAAATAATTTACTTTAATATTGCTCTTCAAAATAACAATGATTATGAGCCACACATAAAGCACTTAAGAATTTTTCCTCTGGTAGTGTTAATAAATGTATTCAAATGAATATATATTTCTTATATCCTTTCTGTTGTATAAAATAGCAGTACAAACATGTTGGATAGGCCCTACTTCTATTGTTTGCTTAAAAAATTAAAACAGGATAAGTTCAATACACTTAACTCATCTGGTTGAAATACTAGGTGAATTCTCTAGCATTTTTGTTGACTTTGAACAGTAAATTAAGTACTGTAATTATATATGTCCATACTAACAATTACATTTTTCTTGATAAAATTTGATTTCAGTCATTCAAAATTTATCTTTATTTTATCTGAAGTTAAACACTTCTGTGCTTACTATCTTATTGTGCTATACATGAGAAGCATCTTGACATCTCCCTAAATGTTCTGGGTCTTCTCTCCTCCTAGGTGGGGCAAAAGGAAAGAGAAGTAAGTGGCAGGTATTTGATCACCTACATTTACTTGCTGTATGTACTGATGACTTTTGGAAATTGCTTTTGAACTTCTCAAAGCTTTTCTTATTAAAATAATTCTATTGGGGGCCGGGCGGTGGCGCTGGAGATAAGGTGCCTGCGCTAACCTAGGACGGACTGCGGTTCGATTCCCCATATGGCCCATGTGCCTGCCAGGAGCGACTTCTGAGCAAATAGCCAGGCGTAATCCCTGATCATTGCCGGGTGTGTCCCAAAAACCAAAAAAAAAAAATAATAATAATAATAATAATAATAATAATAATTCACTCACAATTCTCCTTAAGAGCTTTAATTGATCCTTCCCTTATCTGTTGTGACCTTATAGAACCAAACAGGAAACTCCAGCTATAATGTTTTTTGCTTGACATGTCTGAGGGTGGACTTACCACCTTTTTTCCCTGCCCTGTCCTCCATGATATGGAGTAACTATTGTCCTTTCTGAAAAGCTTCAATCAACTCTACATCATAGTTGAGGAAAGTGGAAATGACAACAGCCTTAACAACTTTCTCCAAAGATTGGTTTTTGTATATTGGCTCTTTCAGTTCCTCAGTTTCAACATCCTCCTGCTCTGTCCCTGGAACCACTGTCCTTGGAAGTTCCCAAATAACACCAGGACTGTTCTATGAACTCAAAGCTCAAGACACTTAACTCCCCGAGTAATCCCTGAATACCTTTGGGGTGCGACCTAAAAACCAAAAAGAAAAGAAAAGCAAAAGGTAAAAACATCCAGAAATAATTCATGAAAAGGTTCTGTATTTGCTGACTTTAAATTATATTATAGATCTACAATGGTTAAGCCTTTGGTACTGGAATAAATAAACATAGCTTCTCAAACCTATAAAACAGATTTCAAAGTCAAGAGATAAATTTGTTTTTATTTTTAATATTTTAAACACAGCGGTTACAGGATTGTTCATAATACAGTTTTATTTTCACAGATAAAGTTGTTTTTGATTATAAAGTTGTCCATGATTGGATTACAGACACACAATGTACAATAACTTTCACCAGTGCACAATTTCTGCCACCAGTGACCTCAGTTCCCCTCTTTAGGGTTATAGACAATCTATACAAAGGGACTGTATATATGAAGTGGGAAAAGAAAAGTCTTTTCAATAGTTGGAAAAATTGGATGGTGATATATAATAAAAGGAGATGGATTTATATATTATGCTATACATACATAATAATGAATTAAATGTAGATTAAACTCATTGAGATTAGAGTAGACTCAAAATGATGCATTGAGAAATATTTAGGCAAAACTTTTCAGGATATGAGCCTCATAGGTATATTTGATGATTAGACTCCATTAGCAAAGAATAACAAAATAGACAAGTAAATGAGGCTACACCAAATGAAAACATATTTTTCATGGCTAAAAAAACTCAAGTTAAAGTAAAAAGATACCATATTGAATGGGAAAAATATTCTCACATCATACATAGAAGATATGATGAAAAGGACACCCTTATTCACTGTTGTTGGAAATGCCATCTGATTCAGTGTCTATGAAAAACATTATGGAGATTTCTCAAAAAAGTAAGACTAGGGGCCGGAGAGATAGCATGGAGATAAGGCATTTGCCTTGCATGCAGAAGAATGGTGGTTCGAGTACCAACATCCCATATGGTACCCTGAGCCTGCCAGGAGTGATTTCCGAGTGTAAAGTCAGGAGTAACCCTGAGCACTACCCGTTGTGACCAAACACCAAAAACCAAAAACCAAAAGAAAAAAAAATGTAAGACTAGAATTTCCATATGACCTTTGATTCCACTTGGCATCTTACTTCAAAACATAAAAACATTGATTTGAAAATATATATTCACAGGATATGGAAACAACCCCAAATGCTCAATGACATATGAATTTTAAAGAAGTCATTTTATATATACCCAATGAATTACTATGCAGACATAAGAAAAGAAGAAATTAAGGGGCTGGAGCAATAGCACAGAGGTAAGGCATTTGCCTTCCCCGATTAATTTCTGAGCATGAAGCCAGGAGTAACCCCTGAGCGCTGCTGGGTGTGACCCAAAAGCCAAAAAAAAAAAAAAAAAAAGGAAAGTGAGAGCTGGATGGTGTGGTATGGACTAATGGCAATAAGAAACACCAACTACAAAAGCTTATGATTAAGAGGTGTAAATTTGGGAGATCAGATAGAATTCTATGGCAGAAAATTTCAACTTCTTCCTGAAGACAATGGAGAGTTGTGTGTGTATGTGTTTTAAATACATCTTGGTGTATGTGGGGCATATCCAGAAGATCTCATGGCTTATTCCTGGCTAAGTTCAAGGACAATTGCTGGAGGAGATCAGGCATGGTATGTGATGCCAGGGATCAAAACAGAGGTGGCTATATCATGAAAAGCACCTTCCCCAGTGTCTCTCTAACCCTAAAGTTCACTTTTCCAAGAAATACTATACACATATTTTTTGTTGATGTTTATGAAGGTAGATATATACATGCTACTTTGTACTAGTCAACCGTAACTCAGATCATCCCTTATTTTCATTATTATATTTTATACTCATGTCTTGAGAGTGATCCCAAGCATATGTTAACACATATTGTATCTTTTGTGATCTCTTTGGTTATGTAGCTGTATTCTAGAGTAATAGTATGTATTCTAATGTGTGTGAATGTATGTTTTGTGCCCACAGAATTTTTTATTGCTATTGTTTGCTTTATGAAAGAGTATTTTGCATATATTTCTATAACCCACTTTAATTTTTACTCAAGAATTCCTAGAGGAATTGATCTTAATTTCAATTACATGCTCATAATTTAACAAAATGTTGTAGTGCACAATGAGTTTTAAAGGAAATAGTATCTTCTTTTGGGGGGGGTTGGGTCACACCCGGCAGTGCTCAGGGGTTACTCCTGGCTCCATGCTCAGAAATTGCTCCTGGCAGGCACGGGGGACCATATGGGGCACCGGGATTTGAACCGATGACCTTTTTGCATGAAAGGCAAATGCCTTACCTCCATGCTATCTCCCGGGCCCCAGGAAATAGTATCTTAAGGGATAGGGCAAATTGAGAAATTAAACAAGTACCCAAAAAATTGTTGAATGCAGTCAAGTTTGTCAAGGATCCTGCGAGTGTGCTGGAAATATAAATTCTATCTAGAAGCTTAGGTTCAAATATTACTATCAGCTAAGCAGTATTTTTTTTTTAGAAATTTACATTATTCCTCCATAGTTCTCCACTTTCTACTTTACATCCCACGTTGTCTTCTGCAAAATATTATTTATTTATTTATTTATTTATTTTGGTTTTTGGGCCACACCCTGTGACACTCAGGGGTTACTCCTGACTATGTGCTCAGAAATCGCTCCTGGCTTGGGGGACCATATCGGACATCGAGGGATCAAACCGCGATTCATCCTAGGCTAGCACAAGCAAAGCAGAAGCCTTACCCCTTGTGCTGCTGCACTGTCCCCTGCCAAATATTCTTGGCCTCAATTTTTTTTTAGGATTTAACAGTAAAATATTTTGGCATTTTACTGTATAATTCATATCTACATTATCTTTTAATAATACCAATAACATCCCCCTTTCTGTTCTCTTTTAGAATGCAAAATCTTTCCTTAGATTGATTAGTATTGAAAGTGATTATATATATATATTATATTATATAATCTAGACTATACCAGTCTAGATTAATATAACCATACAAAACATTGCTAATGGTTTTAGTATACTTAGATATAAGTTTTCACAAATTTTGTGTCTTTGTATATGTCTTATTAACATCCCAACTGGGTAAATATTGGATGTTCTTTGAAACATCCAGTTACCTCTCTTATTAAACAATTCTGGTTATTCTGTGAATATAAATTTCTTTTAATCACAGTCATGATAGTGATAACATGACTATTCCAAACCTTCTGAGACCTAGTATTATTAGTAATTTACTACTAAGCATAAACTATCTAAATTCTAATAATTAAATTATCATTATTATTTGTTCTGGACCCACTTGTGATGGATCTTCTTGCTCTGTCTTCAGAAGTAACCTGAAACTGCACAAAGGACCATATGGACTACCAACAATTAACCCAAGTAAGTCCCATTCAAGGAAAACACATTACTCACTGTAGCACCACTCTGACCCTTTTAAAAATTGTATTAAAAATTATAAAAATGTAAATATCCCCAAAGATACATAGAATAATAGAGCAGCAATCATCATAGCTACAGTTATTAAAATTTTGTTATATTTTTTCATTAACAAGATTGGTATAACCATTGTAATCTTACTCTAGCTGTTTCAAAGAAAATGTTTATTATAAATTTGGTGTATGTATTTTAGTTCACCTTTATTGAGTATATATACAATTCATAAATAGATTAAAGTGTTTTTCTAAAAGTTTGAATGATTCCTGTGATTATAAAGGAGTATTAAAACTTGAAGGTAGAACTATTCACAAATGATGAGCATTCTACTTTCCTGTTACAATATAATTGACTAAACATGGACTAGAAAAAAAACATTTAAAAGTAGACTATCTTATATGTAGAATATTTTGAAAAATATAAAGTATGATTTGAAATAATATTTAAGTTGTTCTTTAAATAATTAAAATTTTAATGATGTTTTAAGAGAAAGAAATTTTTGCTCCCCCAAATAAAAAGAGCCTAGGGGAAATATAGGAAGTGCTGGGTGGTCCATATAAAATAATGGATCTCTGTAATTCAAAAATGGACTCTATTTTTCTCACCTGGAACTGCACAATTGTTACTGATTTAAAAAAATAGAGTATTTCCTTCATACACTTGGTGGGGAGAATAGTGATTTTAGACTAAATTTGAATTATGGAGAAACATTATGAATGAGAAAGGGGACAAGGAAGAAAATAAAAGAAAGAAAAAGATAACAAAGGAGAAAATCCTGGAAGTTTTGAGATGTTGACGCTAGAAAGATCTTGGTTTAAATTGATAAGAGTCATTAACTTTTGTTTGTTTTGAGGCCATATCTAATGTTTCTCAAGGCTTACTGCTGACTATGCTTAGGATAGTCATTTCTGGTGGTGCTTGTGAGAGCATATGGAGAGCCTTTGAGAGAGTTCGAGTCAGTCATGTGTATGGCAAACACCTTTATCCCGTATACTATTTTTCTGGTCTTCACCCAGAAATTTGCTTCAATAGCTTAAATTTTGTTTCATTAGTATAAAAATTATGTATATCTTAGAGTTGTTACGAAAAAAAATGAAGAACTTTATAAAAGTAAAATTGCTTTTATAAACTGAGTAAAACTGCATGTCACACACAGTAGCCAAGTTTTTTCAATTCTTTCTTTGTTCTTTTATTTTTTTGGGGGGTGCCACTCCCTATGACGCTCAGGGGTTACTCCTGGCTATGTACTCAGAAACTGTTCCTGGCTTGGGGGACCATATGGGATACCAGGGGATCGAACCACGGTCTATCCTAGGTTAGCACCGGCAAGGCAGACGCTTTATCGCTCCACTTCACCACTCTGGCCCCTCAAATTTTTCTTATTTAATGATTTTAAAATACTTTAACATTCATTGAATTAATATATTTTTATTCAATATATTATTTTTATGCTATCTGATTCCATATGTAATTGGTTCAAAACACTTGTAGTCAAGTCACTATTATTACATTCTTACCACGCATACACTTTCCTCTGCAGTTAAAATCTGTCAAAACTATTTAGTGATTTTCTTATAATATTAATATTTCAAATATTCCTGTAAAGCTTTTCCTAGGTTCTGATTTGGGAACCACTTTATTCTTCCCTATTCCCTTGTTGAGAAGTACTTCAATTTAGAAATCCGTTTAAAGTTATTTAAGCCTGTGTTTTCCTACTTTGGCAATAGAAATTCTTTTAAGGTAAATTTTATTTATAGTTAATTATACACATTTCATAATTTTCTTGTATGATTCCATTTCTGTCACTATTCTGCATAAAACTATAGCTACACATTTTAGTTGAAAAATATCTGAAGAATTGATTTTCATTAACAGAAAGACAGTATTTGGCCAATATCTCTATCCTTCCTCTCTCTATTCCCATTTACTGCGTTCTCTAAAAACTATGTATTTATTCAGTGCAAAAGGAGGTTTCTGATTCCAAATACAATTTAGAGAGTGAACTGCAAGCTTAGTTTCCCTCTGCTTAAGTTTGGCTCTGTACAGACAAACAGAAGCTTGGTCCATATGCTTCTCTGCTGGCCCTGACTAGCTATTACTGTGGCCCATGAAGATGCATTCATGGTAGACTGTTAAATTATAATTATTACTCAATCACTGTTCTCAAAGCCTAATAAAATTATGAGGATCAAGTTGTTTTCTAGGCATGTAGGTTATAAAATTAAATCTGAATCTGTAGTTCAGATTTCTCTTGCCTTATTGATTAATTCACAAATGAGATCATGGTATCTTGAAAGAGAAGACCATGTATAGAGTCAG
>PVKC010048273.1:0-10934 GCA_004027635.1 Crocidura indochinensis | reverse complement strand
GAGAGAAATTTAATGTGACCTGAGGGACAACATTCAAAGGTTACTCCTGGCTCTGTGCTCAGAAATTACTCCTGGCAGACTCAGAGGACCATATGGGATGCTGGGAATAGAATCTGGGTAGGCTGTTAGGTGTGGCTGAAAGAAAGAAAGGAAGGAAGGAAGGAAGGAAGGAAGGAAGGAAGGAAGGAAGGAAGGAAGGCAGGAAGGAAGGAAGGAAGGAAGGAAGGAAGGAAGGAAGGAAGGAAAGAAGGAAGGAAGGAAGGAAGGAAGAAAGAAAGAGAATGAAAGGAAGGAAGAAAGAAAGAGAGAAAGAAAGAGAGAAAGAGAAAGAAAAAGAGGGAAAGAAAGAAAGGATGATAGATGATTGATAGATAGATAGAGATAGATAGATAGATAGATAGATAGATAGATAGATAGATAGATAGATAGATAGATAGATAGATAGATAGATAGATAGATATCTGGAAATGCTGAATAATGTCAAAATCTCCTTGCAAGATCATGAGCTACTTAAAATAGGCCAAATGATAGGAATACAGAAGGTGGTTCTGTGGTTCCTGCCCTGGCAAGCCTGAGGCTGTGAGTTCAAATTTTGAGGCTTTACCCCTACCCCTCCCCCCAATCCATGGTGAGGTGATTTTACTTGTTTCTCTGTCTCTGCTTACTGATAGAAGGGAACAAGAAGATACTAACAGGCAAAAATCAGAGCAGTGTGTTCTGGAGTTTATAATCCATGCAGGATTATGTAAATATTGTCATATCTTTGGAGAAGAAAATGGAAGTATTATTATAGAGGAAGGAACTTATATGCTAGGAAAAGTAAAATATATCAAGCTAAAGTTGGTTATCTTTAAAAAAAACATAGTACAAAGCCCAAGATAATTATTACAAAAATAGTTACGACTAATAGAGCCAAGAAACAGGGAGATAAAGTGGAATGATAAATATTATTGGAAAATAATTAAGAAAAAATAGGCATAAAAACAGATGGAATAAGCAAATAGTTATATGATAGATGAAAACTCAAATTTCAGTTTCCATTCAGTGTAAATAGTCAAAATATCATAATTGTCAAGCTAGTGTTTTTTTTTTTAAAGCAAGACTCATGCTGTCTACAGAAATCCCACTTTAAATATAAGGCTGCTAATTAGGTTGTTTGCAAAAGGTGTCAAATGTATATGATAACACAAAGCAAAAAAAAATATTATTCAAATTTCAGGTCTCTGACAAGGCAAGAAAGTAAGGGGAATGTAAGAAATCTACTATAAAGTCAAATGAAACAGATGCTGGGTTTTTCTACAAAGACTTGAGAGCAGCTGTTAACATTCTGCTCAGTGATATTAAGAAAAGAGGAAACTAATGTCTGAAGCCACAGGGAAATCTCAGCCCACAAATCAAAACCTAAACCAACAGCCCAGCAGAAAGGCCGGACAGCATCTTGGAAGGGGATAACAAGAAGTAAAATAAACACAACTCATTCAGCAGGCGGCTTCCTGTCAGATAAGGGGTGAGATCAAAATTGAAGTCATCAAAAATGTCATGAACTCAAATCACACAGTGAGAGGGGTCTTGTAAAAGGAGAAGCCACATTTATGGAAGCTTGTTGAAGAACCAGAGAGAGGGGAAACTGTGTGGAAAAAAGAGAAAAGAACTAGAGCGATAGCACAGCAAGAGGAGCTTGTCTTGCAAGAGATCGAGCCAGGTTCTATCCCCAGCATCCCTATGGTTCACTGAGCACTGTCAGGAGTGATTCCTGGGTGTAGAGTAAAGAGTAAGCCCTGAGCATCACTCGGTTTGGCCCAAAAACAAAGAAACAAAATAAAGGGAGAGAACATAGAGAGAATGTGTTGGAAGCCCAATTGTGATTCAACATGGTGATTCTGATGCCTGGACATGACCCCAACCTCAGCTCTACACTCTGGACCTTTCCTGAGAATGCAAGTGGGGCAAGAGAGAATTGGCCAAGAACTGCCAGTCGGGTTCCTGAGCAGTGCTTAGGAGACCCCCAAGCCAACATATGCAACAAACCAGAAGAGAAGTGTCGTGTTGGGTGTCATCTGAGGAGGGTGGTAAATGACATCTGAGATGAAATCTTTTTGTTTTTCAGCACAATTATCATTGAAAACTGAATGTGTTCTATTCAGCAGATGAAAACATGAGCAAGTGGGACCACAGTGTGATGTTTGCTAAAAAAAAATAGAATTAGATAAAAAATGTCAACACAGAGCATCAAAAAAAAATAGATGGCAGAACCATTGAGTGAGCTAATGGATATGTAATCAAGTCCTAAGGGTGTGGGGAGATAGAGGGAGGTAAGGGAGAGAGAGAGAGAGAGAGAGAGAGAGAGAGAGAGAGAGAGAGAAACAGGTTATATATAATGTGCAATGGCCATAATTTTGCAGAATTGAACCAAGACACCATTCCATAGCAAAATCTAGGTAAGTTAAAAAATATATCATAGGGGCCAGAGAGATAGCACGGAAGTAAGGCGTTATCCCTGCATCCCATATGGTCCCCCGAGCCTGCCAGGAGCGATTTCTGAGCATGGAGTCAGGAGTAATCCCTGAGCGCTGCGGGGTGTGACCTAAAAACAAACAAACAAACAAAAAAACCCAAAAATATATCATACATGAGCAAATTATAGCCAAACTCCAAAAACCAATGATAAGGTTAAATCTGGAGAGCAGAGAGGGAAAGTATACAATGAGTCATAACAAATACTAACTTGTAATTATAAATTCCAAATCAGGAACAGAGAGAGTTTATAGGTATTGCATGCTGGGGGCTCAGATTCAATCCCTGGTACCTAGTGGTCTCTGAGCATGAAGCCATCACAGCCTCCAAACCAACCAATTGTGGCCCCCAAAAAAGTTAAAATGTAATTTTTATGAGAGTGGGAAGGTCATGAAACAATATCCTTTTAGTACTACAAGTTACAATGCTTTCAATGTTTTGTTCTAATCTAATTCTATAAACAAACATTTTTATTAGAATTCTTTTTTTTTGACAATTATTTTTATTTACTTAAACATCTTGATTACAGATATGATTGTGGTTAGGTTTCAGTCATGTAAAGAACACCTCGCTACATCAGTGCAACATTCCCACCACCATTGTCCCCAAGCTCCCTCCCACCCACCTCACCCCCACCTTTTATTAGAATTCTATAAACATCTTTCAAAAGTAAAGTGTGAGGCATATGCTCAGGTAGACAAATGTGAAAAGAATGGTGGTCCAACTGACCTTCACCTTCAAAATATGCTAAGAAAAAATCTTTAAGGAAAGATGATTTCAGGAAAAAAAAAACACTTGGTTCCAAAAGAATGAAGGCTACCATAGATGCCAATGATAACACTAAATACCATAGATAATAGGTTATACTTTTATTAAAAATTATATGCCCACATACATATGCAAAGTGATGAAGTCCAAGGGCATATCATAATCCAACATTGATTATTTGGAGTGCAACAACCTGGCAGAATTTGTCTCCCAAATCTTACTGAACTTCAATGAAATTCATAAAATCCAATTTCCAAGAAGATGTCCAAGTTAAGCACTTTATAAAAAATGATGTGCGCATAAATAGAACATAAGACTATAAAAAGACTTTTTAAAATCTCATTAATGGGGGAATTGCTGTTTAAAAGGGTAAGATTCCACTTATTCTTTCAAGCCCAACTGAAGGACCTAAAATTTAAGAGACACCAACCAATGCTGAGTATGTGGACCAAGGCAAATTCTCATTCACAAGTGCTGGTAGGACTGGCCAACTAATCAATTCCTTTGCAAAAATATCTGGAAATTCCCTTGAAATAGACCCTGGAATAGGCAGATTCCCTTAAAATATGTTGATAGTTCAATAGTTTATTCCTATTTTTTATTTTCAAAGTGAATGTAAAAAAATGCTTATAAAAGAGTTGGAGTACAAAACTATACAACAATCATTTTATTCATAACTTTCAATGAGAAAAAATTAAATTAAAAAACTGTCTAATTAGAATAAGGGAACATACTAAAATATATCTACATAATGAAATACTACTGAATTAAAAGCTAGGCTACTGAAACAGTTGAAAATATGCATTGTTCTTCAAACACTGCCTTGTGCAAAAAAAATCCAGACTGAAAAAACATCTTTCCATCGTGTGACTCTATTATGTGATATTCAAAAAAGGACCAGACTAAGCCAAGGAGAAATGTGCTTGCCAGATGCCAACTGGATATGGGAGTTGACTAGAACTGGCATTAGGAAATTTTCTGGGTGATGAAAATATTCTGTCTTGATTGTGGTGTTGCATCGTTTATTTGCCAGAATTTAGTAAAAGGAACGCTGAATGCTTTGAAATCTTGTCATATTAATTTTGCTTCTCAAAAAGAGCTTCAGTGAAACTATAGTTAGATAAAACAATTTTTTTTCTTACAAAGCCACGAAGTCTTTAAAAGTAACATCTCTGTGGAACATTCTCATTCTAATATTTGTCTACTTAGTGAGTCCTTGGAACAAACATTCCCCATATATATTTTTTATTATTTAGTTTTGGGGCCATACCTGGCAGTGCTCAGGAGTTTATTCCTGGCAATGCTTAGAGTACTATAAGGGATGGCAGCAAATAAACTTGAGTAGGCCTCATGCAAGACAAATGCCCTCCCATTGTACTATTGACCCTTCCTCTCTTCTTTATTTTGGGCCACACTGTGGTGCTCAGGTGTTACTCCTGGTTCTGCACTATTTCTGGTGGGCTCAGGGTAAAATATATGGGTTGCCAGGGATAGAACCTGGGTTAGCTGTGTGCAAGGCAAATGCCCTCCCTGCTGTGTAGTTCACTTCTATCCCTATATTTTATTCATTATTATTTGGCTTGGGGCCACACCCAGCAATGTTCAGGGCTTACTTATGGTTCTGAATTTAGGAATCACTCCTAGCAGTACTTGGGGGGGGTTATATGAGATGCCTGGGATTGAACCCCAGATTGGCTGTGTGCAAGGCAAGCTCTTACTCCACTGTATTATCACATCAGGCCCTTTGTCATATACTTTGTATGAATAAAACAAAAGTCTTCAGGGCCAGAGTGATAAAACAGAGTTAGGGTGTTTGCCTTTCGTGTAGCTGATCCAGGATGGACCTCTGTCCAATCCTCAGCATCCCATATGGTCCCCCAAGCTAGGAGCGATTTCTGAGCGCATAGCAAGGAGTAACCCCTGAGAGTCACTGGGTGTGGCCAAAACACAAACGAACAAAAACAACAACAAAACAGTCTTTAGACATGCAAAGCTCTATAAGGGGTGAACCTGTTGGTATGTACAAGCCTCTCCATCCAAGAGCAGAGAGACCCAGGGGCTATGTGAAAATGCAGCCCCAAACTTGTTTCTCTCTGCTTTACCTCTTAATCACAACTGCATGGACATTTGCAGCATGTGCTAATAGGCCAATGGGCCTGTTCCATTCATCAAATGTCTACTGAGGCTCCCCACAGAGGACTTTTTTTTTTTTTCATTTTAAACCTTGCCTATGATTCTAGAGGGAAAACTATTTTCTGGACTGCCTCGTTACTATAATGCCTAATCAGCCATGGCTCAGCTGGCCTGCCCCATAAAGGTCTGGAACTAACACTGAAATTAAGCATGACCATCAGTGAGAAAATTGAGCCTTGTTTTCTTTTCCCTACATAGAAATAAAAAACTTTGCTCAGTAAGTCCCCAGTGATTAAATACAGCTGAATATGCCACTGGGTCAGATGGTTGTCATCAATCCTGGCAGATTGAACAGGAAGTGGGAGCAGGTATAAGGTACTTGCCTGCCACCAATCTAACATTAGGGTGAACCCAGAATTTTATCCCATGGAGCCAACAGAACTGACGACGTTTTGTTCTTGATTCACTTAGTGAGCAAGTTCCCCTGAAGTGTTTTGTCAACCCTAAAGAGGTTTCCACCAAAAGTTGTTTCTACCCTATATTGTGTCTGGATTTTTTAAATAACCAAAAAATCAGGCAAAAGAAAAAACATAAAGCAAACACCATCTATCAACTCAGATGATGGCTCTTTAGAATGTTGGGTGCTTCATGAAATGCCTGCAGATCCCAGGTGTCACAGAGCAGATTGAGACTCACACCCAAAGGTGGTCACACTAACTCACATACATATAGACACACACCGGACTGAGCAGAGTGGCTCAGTCTTGTACCTGTGAAGGGGAGGGTGGCTATGAGCAGTGCTACATAGTCCAGGAACAACACTCACCTTAATAAGGGGAATGAGTACGGGAGCAATAGGACAGAGAGGAGGAGTCTTGCCTTGCATGGGGCCAACCCAATTTCAATCCCTGGCATCTCAAAGGGTCCCTCTTGAGTATAAAGTCAGGAATAAATCTTGAACATTTTGGCTATAGCTCAAAAACAAAAAGAAGGAAGGAAGGAAGGAAGGAAGGAAGGAAGGAAGAAAGAAAGAAAGAAAGAAAGAAAGAAAGAAAGAAAGAAAGAAAGAAAGAAAGAAAGAAAGAAAGAAAGAAAGAAAGAAAGAAAGAAAGAAAGAAAGAAAGAAAGAAGGAAGGAAGGAAGGAAGGAAGGAAGGAAGGAAGGAAGGAAGGAAGGAAGGAAGGAAGGAAGGAAGGAAGAGAAAGAAAGAAAGGAAGAGAAAGAAAGGAAGAAAGAGAAGATTTTATGAATCAAACAGAATCAGGGTAGAATCTCAAGGAAATTGAGATCAGATTTATGAATAGGAAGTTTAACGGAAGAACAGCCCCCAGAAATTCACCCATTGGCCCAAGCAGAAAACCAAAATGATGCTGATGTCAATGCAAGGCAGGAAAGGTCTTGCGGGAGTGAAGAAAGGGAAATTACTAATGGACTTTCAAAAGGAGCTAAAAATACAGAGGGTTACTGACTTCTGGCAAAAGGAAGTGACATGCAGATTAAATTTATCTTTTGTCCTGCAAGGGCGGGTGTAGTGAGTGGAGAATCACCACTACCCTCTGCAATCTGAATCAGAGCCCAATGTCATCCATCCCAATTTTTCCTCTGGGTGTGCCAGGTAGGGTCCCCAAGCTAATGTTCCTTAGACTGCTCCTGACAGTTCTGAGGTGGAGACTCCTTGGGAGAATGAGGATGATCACACTGGATGGCAAGTTCTCTCCCAGGTCCACAATTCAAGGTCACAGGGAAATGTCTTGGAACAAGCTTGAGCCTTTGAGCATTAGTTACTCAGGGACCAAGAGCCACATTCTCACTACCATTGGGAAGCAACCGTGGGAGTCCTTAGCCATGCCCCCTTGAGCTGGTGCTCCAGAGAAGAAAAGCACTCACTAGGTACTCAGAGAAAGAAAGGGCAAACCTCACCATCATTCTTAAAAATCTCAATTCCCTTGGCCATGAATATTCTAGAAACTAAGTCCAACACTGGTGAGTGTCTTGCTTAAGGCATTGTCTATATCCATACTGACTTTATACTAAGCCTAATAGTTTTGTTTCCCATCTTTTTCTGTTTGGTTTTAGGGGTGGGGTATTAGCTGCAATGGGGACAAAAATACCTTCCCCTTTGCTTGTCTCTTCTCCCCCTACGAAGAAATTACTGTCAGGCCTTTTCTGAGCTGGGGTAGGGGGAACAAAAGACCTGGGGGAATGAGAGAAACAACTTAAATTGTCATCAGTTTACCCCACCCTGCAAGTTCTACAGATGAGATTCCCCTCCACAGGTCCCCTCTGGTCCCTGTGCTTCTTACACACACACACACACATGTCAACATTTATATGGATGGAGAGAAGCTTGTCTTACAATCCAGAAAGAGGAGCTGGGGTAATTGATTCCTGATTCTCTGACCCCCCCCCATGTATGTGAGAGCATTTCCTGCCAGAAAGATGGAAGGGACATACATAGTAGTGTGGCTCCCCATACACCCAAAAGTCCTGCTCAGCATGGGAAACATTTGGAGGTCAAGCTGAGTACCACCCTCTTCCCTATGCCTGCCCAACCCCCTTCTTCTTCTCTCAGACACCCAACTGTAGGGAGCTCTGAGCTATTTTGGGTTCCAACCTCTTCTGCCTTTCACATTTGGCTGTGTTAATTATGACACCTCAGAAAGAACGCGCCTTCCTGACAGTCTCGGGAGAAAGATGGGTACTCCTGATCTCAGGCCGTGAGCCCTGATGAGCGCCCACCAACATACATGCTGGCCTTCCTCAGTGGTGGAGGGGCTAGGGTGGGGAGGGGGACATGGGATTCACTCCAGGACACAGGGACCAAAAGCATGAAGCCAGCAATTTGCTGGTCCAGAGGAATAGGAGGGCTCAGCAAAGGAGAGATTTGCACCCAATAATCAGGAGTAACACAAGCCAAATCTCCTTTCACTTTCCCACATAGCACATGCCAGATCACACACTTCAGACCTTACCTTCCTTAGCACTAGACCTGAGCTCTCCCTTCTTCCCTTCTCCTCTCCACTCCTCTCCTTTCTTCTCTCCTCTTTTCCCTAGATCCACTCACACAGCTAAATGTACACACATACACACACACACACACACACACACATCTCTTGAATACATATCTCTAAACCTCTTGGATACCCATCTCTATCAAATGTGATCACATGTGTTTTGTTCCATTCAAAAGTGCATACAAATATATGTTGTTGGGCACATCTGGTTGTGTCTATCTATGTGCACATATTTTATTTATTTATTTATTTGTTTGTTTATTTTATTTTTTTGTGTGTGTGCACATATTTTCAGGCATATATATTAAAGACCTGGAGACAAATGAAGGACAGCAAATCTGATTCCTCCTCTCAAAGGCAAAAATATAGTAATCTGTTGTCAGCATAGACTTGGCCAAACCCCAGTGCCTCTGGTCATCCTCCACAAGGGAGAAATGATTGCCTGCTGCTCTCAGCCACAAATTCTGCAGGGAGTGAATTGCTGAAGAGCCAGTGAAGCCTGCATAGCCTGGAGCTAGGTGAGGCTGGGCCCGCATGCGTGATGGGCATGTTGTCTCCTGCTTTCCTGTGGCAATTGTTCTAGACTCACCCTTTCATGCAGTTGCACAGAGGGGAACCAACCAAGGGGCTCCCAATCCTTGGCTATACAGCTATACATCTGCCTGGAAGCCATAGTCAAAGCTACGTCTCTCTCAGCTTCCAGTGGCCAATTCTACAAGGGCAAAAAATCACACACATCAGGGATCTAAGTTGAAAGTCCCCACCCACAAGAGGCAATTGGGAATGAATGAATAAATGAAGATGCCTGATTAAAAACCTTCTGCCAGCTAAAATGGCTTCTGCCCCAGCAGTATCTTCCCAGAGCACCAGAAATGACCCCATATTGGAAAAGTGAGCTGACCACTCTCTTCTGGAATAGTCTTTGCTCAGACTGACTGACCAACACCTGTTGGGGTTAAAGGTCATGCTTCCTTATGATTACCCTATTGAAAAATGAATTCAAAGGGGTGGGGTGGGGGCGAAGAGATAGCACAGCGGTAGGGTGTTTGCCTTGCATGCAGTCGATCCAGGATGAGCAGTGGTTAGAATCCCAGCATCCCATATGGTCCCCCATGCCAGGAGCAATTGATTTCTGAGCCCAGAGTCAGGAGTAACCTGAGCACCACCAGGTGTGACCCAAAAATTAAAAAAAAAAGGGGGGGGTACCACCTTGTCTGGCCAGGGCATCTGGAGTCACCATGGTACTTAGCATGGCACCTCCTCATAAAAAGGGGCCAGAAGTTGATGAGTTGGGGTTGAGGGGGCATGGATGGAGACTCCTGTGCTAGTTGATACCATCAATATCAAAGTTTTGAGAAATGTGGATTCTGTTTCACCTCAACATCACCCACTGGGTAAAAATTTGTCAGTGTGGAGGACAAGGTTGTATAAGAATATAGTGGTAGAGGGAAGAGTCTGGTTTGAACATCAGAGTTTTCAATTCATACACACACACACACACACACACACACACACACACACACTTCCATGTTTAAAACGAGCTCTTGCAAGAATGCAAATTAAGGCAGTCACTGGAAGAGAAGAATAAGCTTAAATATCAGGGGACCCAATTCCTCATGGGGAGGGAGAGTGATTGCAAACATGAGAAGCTTTTCCAGGGTGCAGTGAAATGCCAAGGAGAGCATTATCATCCCCCCTTCTTTTACTCATTTGAAGCTTTCCCCCTATCTCATGTTACCCAAGGGGAAAATGAACCAAAAAATGGAGGACACAATGCCCCCCATACTGAGAGCTCTGGGGCAACGGGCATCTAGTGGTAGGGCAAGCTCAGGAAATGAGGTGCTCACCTGGCATCCCACCCCTTTAAAGGTTAGTTTTTCCCATTATGTTCTTGTGAGCACTTAGCACACTATCTCCTTGCAATAAATTAGAATTAGTAATAACTGCATAGTTATCCTGGGTTTTATTAGGAGCAGCATTCATTTTTCATGTTCACCATATGCAGATGTGTGTGGAAGGTTCACAAAAGATTTCAGGGTGATTATTCTGACTTCCAAGCTTGGGGGAGCTGAGCCAGTGGGGCAGACACTGAGCAAGAGGAGTCTTGAAGGAGAGGAGAGAGAGGAAATAGGCAGAATAGGGGGTGGTAATGTAGGCTGAGAGAGAGGCTAAAGATTGGGGGGATAAAGTCTATAGGAGAATTCACTTGAAATTCAGCCTTCCAAAGGCCTCGCTGGGCCCCAGCCCAAGAGGGCAAACTTAATAAGAAACTCTCATTTCATAGGGAGTAAACCAACCTTGTATAATGAGGAAGATAAAAGAGAGACCACCTTGGGGTGTGAGATAAAACAGGAGTTTAGGGGCTGAAGTAATAACACAGCAGGGAGGAAGCTTGCCTTGCACGCAGCCAACCTAGGTTCAACCCATGTTATCACTATGGTCCTCTGAGCCCAGCAGGAGTAATTTATGAGCACAGAGCCAGGAGTTATCCCTGAGCACCACTGT
>PVKC010048272.1:0-10916 GCA_004027635.1 Crocidura indochinensis | reverse complement strand
AGCGCAGGCACCTTATCTCCAGCGCCACCGCCCGGCCCCCAAATTTTGTTCTTTTGGGACACACACAACAGTGTTCAGGGATTACTTTTGGTAGCGCCTATGTGGTTTTAGGGACCAAATTCAGTGCCTTGCTCATTTGTTAAAATTAATTTGGCTGGGGTGGACCACACCAGGCGGTACTCAAAGGTTATTCCTAGCTCTGTGATCAGAAATCACCCCTGGCAGACTTGGGGGACCATATGGGATGTAGGGAATCGAACCTGGGTCTACCTCATGTTGGCGGCATGCAAGGCTAAAGCCCTATTGCTATGCTATCACTCCAGCCCCATGTTAAATCTAATTTTTTTTTTTGTTTCTGGGCTACACCCGGTGATGCTCAGGAGTTACTCCTGGATATGCACTCAGAAATCACTCCTGGCTAGGGGACCATATGACATGCCGGGGATCGAACCAGGTCCATCCTGAATCGGCTGCGTGCAAGGAGCCACTGTGATATCACTCTGGCCCCAAATTAATTTTTATAGGGGTCTCTAGTGAGTAGTGCTGGAATTTAGGCCATGCCAGGGATCTAACTCAGGGACTTGGATATATGAGGCATGTGCTCACCTACAAGTTCTCTCCCCAGTTTTTCCTGCTCATTTCTCAAGGCTTGGGACAACTTTTTTCTCCTCCAGGAAACCTTGTCAACCAGCCCACTCTCTAGCAGAATCAAGGATTGTCTGCTCTGCACTTCGGTGGGATGCACACATCTGGGTTTATGATAAAGACCCTCCAGAGTCTGGCCTGTGCCTCATTGGCAGTTTCTTTACAGCCCACTGTGTGACAAGCACTTAATCACTGTTGACTGATTTAGTTGCTAGTTCTGGGAACTGTTGCTGGGCAGAAATGTGAATGTTTCTGCCTTAAGGATCTCAGCTTTCAAGAACAAATGTGGATGCAGGGCTCACTTGTAAAGTGTTCAGGACAGCTCAGCCCAGAACCTGCTCAGGTAGGAAGTATGAGTTGGGCAAGAGGTTCTGGATCACAGGGCAGGGGTTAGAAACAGGTAAGGAGAGTACATGGTGTTCCATGGCCCATAGCTGTACTTGTGAACTCTGGTCAAGGCTCAGCCAGACACTCTGCTACTAAAGCTGACTGACTGCTCTCCTCAGATGAGGAGCTCATTTGACTCAGGGCTGTTTATTCCACCAAACTAGTGTTTCTTGAGCATTTACACTATTGTTGTCTATGTCTCATTAGTCTAGGGAACCTGCTTCCTCTAGTTAGGCCCTGTATTGCTATAAACTGAAGGCAGTTGATGTCAGGTATAGAGATCCTCCCATCATAGTGGATTTCTTGATGGGGTAGGTGCTGCCCTTTCCAATCCCTATAGAGGTCTCTTTGCCCCCAAGAAAGAGGAAAAGCTGCCTCAGTTCACTTCCTACAGCCTAGATCCTTATAAGAATGTTCCATCCTTCTTTCATCTTCCGCCTCAGTCTGTACAGAAAACTGCCCCCTCCCTTCCCACAACTCACATTTAGCTCAAGGATGATTTCTGCAATCATGTGCACATGTGAATGCATAAATGTGTGTACATGTGTATGTGCATACATGTATTTGTGCATGTGCATGCTTGTGTGAGTGTGAGTGTGAGTGTGTGTGTGTGTGTGTGTGTGTGTGTGTGTGTGTGTGTGTGAGACTGGGGTCAGGACACCTGGGGGACCTAGGAGAAAGAGGGCAGATGCAGGAGGCCACGAAGAGCTTTTTACTCTCTAATCTTTTCCTTCCGGGCTGACAGGTACATTTCAAGGGAAATTGAATCTGCACATTTCAGCTTCATTTGCACTTAATGCATCTGGTTGGCAGTGGGCAGGAGGCTTTTGATGTTTGCGTCTTGGTGCCCAAGTCTTTTTAAGCCTCTTTTCTTTGAAGCCAGGGAGACTTGTGTTTCTGCCAAGGAATAAACAGACTTAGAGCTCCTCTGGTGCCTTCATCTTTGGGGACCTGGCTCTAAAAAACTATGAGGAAAGGTCAGGGTGGGAAGATGGACCTCTTTTCTTCATTCCTCCAACTGGCCAAAATTCATTCCAGACTTAATATGTGAAAACTTTCCCCAAACTGTCTTCTACAGAAGGGGATGGTGAGAAACCCTGGTAGATTTTAGAAGTGACTCACCCTTCTAAGAAGCAAGAGAAGGCCAGATGCTGCCAGGCTTCTAGAAAGACTTGACTTCAGCCTAATTTCATCAGCCTACTTGCTTCCCCACCCACCTGTAAAACCATTCCTGACTGTCCTTACTCTTCATATGGACAATTGATGTTTTGTCAGTCCATGCTAAGTGTGACAGAGCTCCTTTGGGGAGCTTGGCAGTTTCCATTGATCTGAAATGACTGGCACAGTTAACAGGAAGGCTTGCTAAACAGAGGCAGCCCATGCGTGGAACCTGGAGTCCCTCTTGATGAAAACTTTGCAGAGACAAAACACTTTGGCCCCCTTCTTTCTGGATCTGAAGCCTCTGCTGAGCCCCCACCCTGCCCTCTCCAGGCTGTGTCTAATCCCATACCCTACGAATTCTTAAAATTTGGAGGGAGAGTGAACCTTTTTCATCCTGACTGCAGAAGGTGAATGCTGTCATTTTTCTGATGGGAATAATTACTGTCTTGGTAGGAGGGGAATCACAGACCTCCACTGTGCTTAACTAGCAGGTTTGTGGACCCTGAAAGCCTTATGGGTCTCTTCTGAGCACTGAATAGATTTTAGTACTTCAGCTGGGTCTGGAGCCTCTCAAACCTCCCCCCACCCCCAGATTTCCCTCTCCCCACATGCTCTCTTTGTACCCAGATTGAGCTTCTCCATGCACAAAGGAGGACTGGCTCAAGGGGAGGGGTACAAAGCCAGATGGTCCCTAGTGGATCCTAGTGAACAGGGGTGCTGGGGGATCTGGGCTGGAGGAGAAGCAGTGTTGCTATGGGTAACAGGGCGCTTAGGGATGTGTGTGTTCTAGAAGGGAAGGAGGGAGGCTCCCTGACCACATCACACAGCATCTTTACAGCTGGGATTCTGACCCCAAGAGCAGAGAGGGAGAGTAGCTGCAATTATTGGGAAAGCAAGCAGTAGAAGGCTTGCTGGTTCTTCATTGAACTGACTGTTAGTAACAGCCATGGAGGGATGTTTTGAATTGGAACTATCCTAGACTTCACCGAATGAGCTCATAGGACCCAAGGTGAGCACTGAGCATGGCAGTAGTGGCAGACCCAGGAGCGGACATAGGGGAACAGCTTCTTGTCTTTTTCATCACCGATTGAACTTGTAAAGCACCTCCTGACTGACAGCTGACACCAAAAGAGTTGGCCTAGGGTGATGTCTCCAGACCACTGGGTCCCACAGGGCTAAAGCAGCAGTGCTCTGTGGTTTAGAAGTGTGGTAGGGGTAGAGCAGGCCTTGTGGAAGAACAAAGGTCATGGTAGGAGGCCCGTGGTACCGACTCCTTGCTTAAGAATAGACAGTCATTACCCAGAAGGTATTCATCTCGATCTGGAGATGGTGCGGGTCCCCTCAGGGGCCTTCAATCTCCACCCCCAATGAGAGTGGAAACTTGAAGTGGCATCAAGCCCACACAGATGGCAGCTGACAGTTCCGTCTCTGGGCTCTGCCTATTCCAGGAGCTCTAAGACACCTGGAACAGTAGGGGTGGGGTGGGGTGGGCTGCACTTCATTCTAACTCTCTGTAAGAGCTAGGGAAGGTGGAGGCAGCACTGATGAGGCGGGACCTGGGCAGTAGTGTGGAAACCTGGAATCCCAGCTTGCCCCTCTGGGACTCTGGGACCCGGACCGGAGCCTTAACAGAGGTTTTCATGATGCCCATCTCATCTATGACAGAGAGAGCAAGTGATGCCAGTGGCATGGCTGACATGTGTAGAGTCATTGCTTAGGGTGATCTTCCGCTGTGTCCTTGGAGTGCCATCCTCTCCACAGGTGGTGCCAACCTTGAGAAATTAGTGCTACCTCCAAGCCAAGGAAGTGAAGATCCAGCTGTTCCCCAGGCTCCACTTCCTGGGTTTGTCTCCAGGCTCCTGATTTCAAGCAATACCTGAACTTTTGGGATAGAGGCTCCCACAGAGGAAGGCAGCAACAGGCAGTGCCTCTTTTCAGCTACCCATGGCTTGGCTGTTTTGGCAACATCCCTGCTTCTCCATTTGCCATATACAGAGACAGTTGGCAGAGAGTGGCCCCAATGCAGGCCAGGATTTCCCCAATGTAGAGCTTTGGGCTCTTTACTAGTATCCCTAAGGTTTCTGCTTGCCTCATCCTACCCTGACTTTTACTTAGCTAGGAGGGGCCCTGGAAATGGTGGGCTTAAGCAGCTGGAGAACTGCAAGAACTCTACCTCACCTCACTGGTGTCTGGGGCATAGTTCCTGTGTTGGTTGCACCTCTGGCAAGAGGCATTTATCCCCAGGATGCCTCATGCTGTGTGATGCCACACAGAGGAGCGATGTTGGTTTGAACCAGACAGATTTGGGCTTGATTCCTGGTTCTGCCACTTCAGGGGTCTGTGGCTTCTTTCAGGGACGCAATGTCTGAGTCAAAACAACTTCATCCCAGGTCCTCAAAAAGTGTATGTAGCCTCAGGTAGGGAGGAAGAATATATGAGCATATAACACTCCTCTCTTTTCAGGTATCCATTCCTTCCATGAGGCAGAGGAACAGGATGGTTAGGGGGTGACGTGAAAGTCACACAGCATTGCCAGGGCCCATCTGTCTTATGCATGTCCTGGCCCCCAGTAGAGACCCCAGGCATAGGCCCTTTAACCACATGTTCTCAAAGACCAGATATGGAAACACTCATCACATTTCCTCAGAAACATTTAGTCTTGTTCCAGAACATTAAATGAGGCCTTGCTGGGGAGCTGGCTTCCAGGAATCAGTCTAAGGAGAGAGACAGTGTTAGAGGTGTGGGGCTGCAAAAGGAAGATCCAGACTAGGGAAGCTGGTTGCAGGAGTCTTGGGCTCTTTCCCCATTATAGGAAGAAATGAATAAAGTTTCAAACTAGGTTGTTGTTCTGTGAATCCTAATTCTTTGGGTGTGTAGCCTTGGGAAAGAAAATCAACTTCTCAGAACTTTGGTGCCCACATCTACAACATGGGCAATCACTGTCCTTTCAGTTCATCCACATGCACATTATATGAAGCACACTTTGCATTCTAACAGAGATAAAAGTCTCGGTGGGTGCTGGATCAACATGGAGCTTTTCCTTGGTGACAAGCTTACTGCATTTAGATAGAAAACAATTGATTGGATTGGATACTGAAACCCCAACAATGAAACTCATCTTTCCCCCCACATCCCCTTCCTTCCTGCTTCAGTTGGGGGTGTTTGGGGAAATGGGCTCAAGATAACTGTTGTTCAGAAAAGGTGTTCACAGACCCAGGGTTTGGAAGAAGGTCCCTGTGCCCTCATCTGCAGTCTGTTTCCTTCTAACCTTTCCCAAGGGTATTGACCCATTTTGGGGGGCAGTGACAGAGAATTTGGGGCCATACCAGCTGTTGCTCAGGGATCACTCCTGATTTTATTCTTCAGGGATTACTCCTGGTGCTCAGAAGACCCTATGGGGTGCTAGAGATTGAACCCAGGCCACCCAAGTACAAAGCAATCATCCTACTGCTTCACTCTTGCCTCAGTATTGACCTTTTCAAGCTTTGGTCCAAACCCTTAGGACCCCAGGGCCTTTGGGGAGCCAGAAATGTACCAAATTTGGGGGCCAGAGAGATAGTACAGTGGTGGGGCATTTGCCTTGCATGCAGCAGACCTGGGAGGAACCCGGTTTGGTTCCCAGCATCCCATGTGGTCCTCCAGCCTGCCATGGGGCGATTTCTGAGTGCAGAGCCAGGAGTAACCCCTGAGTGCCCCTGGTTGTGGCCCAGAAATCAATCAATCAATCAATCAAGTTAAAAAAATGTACCGAATTTCATCACTATCCCTCTTGAGATTTAGAACCCCTCTTTATTACCTCCACCAAAGATAGCTCAAGGTCAGATGAAAAGGAAAATTACTTTTTGTTTATGTGTGGACCACATATAAAAGTGTTCAGGACTGACTCCTGGCTAGGTACTCAGGGGATACTCCTGGCAGGATTTGGGAACCACATGTGGTGCCAGAGGTTGACCTGAGGGTGGTCATGCAAGGCAGACACACCTTAACCATTGTTCTATCTCTCTAGCTTAGTAAAAAGATTTTACCATGGAGAGGAGATGCATCACTGGCTCTGTAGGCAGCTTGCACTGGAAGTGGAGCTGGGGTGCATGTGTGTGGCTAGAACCTAGATTCTACAGAGCCAGGGCTCCAGAACAACCCATTTTAAGCATTGGAAAGTTCTGAAGAGGTCATTTGGGAAGCAGGCCGCTGCTGCAGGTTGGTTTTGCAGCCTTGAGCTGGTCATGTCTCATGGACCCTTCAATCTTCAAGGCCTCATCTGTAACACTAGGGGGGGGTTGATATTTTTGGGCTTCTTTTTGCACAAAGCTTTGTCATCCTCTTCCAGTTTGCAGCAGCTCCAGCACATCTAAGGAGAGCTGTAGGTGCTCCTAGTCCTCATAGAAGGGGACTCATTGCCATAGGGCTGTGAGTCCTCTAATATCTAGAGAGCAGCAGAAGTCTCTCAGATTCTTTCCATCTGTTCTGTTTGCACTGAATATTCAGGTTGACAGGACTTTTGAGGGAGCACAACACTGCCCACTGCCCTGGGCAAAAACACTAGACTTGACTAGTTCTTCCATTCACAGCCTACTTCCAGGGATGAGGATGGGGAGATGCTGACGTCATGCCAGGAACCACCCAGATCTCATAGAAAGGAAGGGGCAGCTAGTTTCCCTTACTCATCTTTGATCTGGGGTCCTACTGCTCCTCTACTGACTTCCCTCTTGTTATTGTCTCTCCTTCCACCATTTAGCTCCCTACTCGGGATGACAAAGAGACCCTCACATACCTACATAGTCATTAATGAGCATCCCAAGCTGACCTTCTATGCTTTCACAGTGGAGGACTGTCCATACAAACACTCCTTCTCAGGCTTGATTTTCACTCTGACCTTTGCACCTTTGCACATACTGTTCTCTGCCTGGTAGACTTCTCGTTATGGTCAACTTGGCATTCAAACTTGACTTCAGAAGTCTGTCACACCCTCACCAGTTCTTGTCTGCCTCCTAGCACAGTCCAAGATCCTTGTCACCCCTCCATTGTTTCTACAACTCCCTAGAGGGTGAGTCCTACAAGGAAAAATGATTATGACTTTTTTTTTTGGTATGAAATCTTTGTAGCCTCAGGGCCTAGAACAAAGCTTTTCAGAGCCCGAGTATTTTCCAAATATTTGTTGGTGTGTGCATCATGAGTGTGGGCTGTCCAGTTGTCCTCAGAGGATGATGAGGGAGATAAATCTGCAGGCGTACTTTGTGTCAGGCATTTTAATAATAAAAGCTCATACACATTGCAAGCTAGCATTCTGCAGCAGATTCCCTCTATTTCATTCTTTTTTCTTATCCTCTCAATCCACTTCCCTTCCTTTTGCTGTTGTTGCACTGACCCAGGATCAGCACACTTGGCTGTGGGGAACAAATATGTGCATTTGTTCAATTTAGTTTTCTAGTTAACAAAGGAAAAAGAAAGTATGGTTCCTCCCCCAGGAATACAAAATCACCATTTCCTCTTTGCTCCAGGAAGCAACAATACCAAGTTACATGCTCAGATTAAGGCCTCCTGATCTCTCTAGAGCCAAGTATTATATACACATATGAACAAATACACATATGAACAAATATGTATATCTCATATTTGGTTGTGGAGTGTTCCAAACAGAAGAGTAGCCAGTGTACAAGCAAAGTATTTCCTATATCCCACAATAATGGGAAGAGGGGCTACCGCTGTTTTCCTTCTTTTGTCCACACAAGGAAACTTGACACTTGGGACAGTTTGTTCACTAACTTCTCAGGAGTTCAAACTTTTTATGGGTTCAGGGCCTTTTGTCCCGAATCCAGGGAACTGTCAGGTCTAGAAAGATCACTTGCAATGTCAGGAACACAGGCTATGGTAAGGAGGGGCTGGCTGGATCCCTCATTTCTGAGAGATCCCTCTGCTTTTCCTGCTCTTGCTCTCCTCTCTCTCTTTCTCTTTAGGGAGGGAGTCACATCTGGCAATGCTCCAGCTCTGTGCTCAGGAAATTACTGGCTGTGCAGAGGGGACCATATAGGATGGCAGGGATCATACCTGGGTCCGCCGCGTGCAAGGCAAAAGCCCTCTCCACTCTGCTATCCCACCAGTCTTTCCCTCTCTTTCCCCTTCCACCTAAGGGGGGCAAGCCTCCTTCCACACCAATCCTGCCCATTCTCAGTCCAGTTTCTAGGCAACCTGTTTCCTGGGCAGCGCCCCCTGGTGCTGGCGGCTGTGTTGCCATGGTTACAACATCTTACAGGTGCATCTTCAAGATGGTGCAGGGAAAGACTCTACCTACTAAACACTTCCCTGTTTCTTTGGTAGAGTCTGAGAGTAGGGAGATGCCTTTGACATGTGGTGACCTGGAAAGCAGAGGAGGGCATCACTTCCTGCTGGGGGTGGAAGATTGGAACAGAAAGGGGGACTAGATGGGAGGGAACAGCCCAGAGAGTGTTTCAGTTGAGTGCAAAAATGCTCCAAATATAATATCTGGCTTTAAAGAGCCCAGGAACCCCCAATCTGGGCATGTGACTTGGTATTGTTGCTTCCTGGAGCAAAGAGGAAATGATGGTTTTGTATTCCTGGGGGAGGAGCCAGACTTTCTTTTTTCCTTTGTTAACTAGAAAACTAAATTGAAATTACCCACTCCAGGCAAAAAAATTGTCCTCAATCCCATTATGTAAAATTACACAAAATAAGTTAAAATTGACCCCCCCATTAAGTTCAATTGCCCAGAGGTTAACAATGGTTAACAGTTTGTGAAATACTTATTGATTTTTTCCATGCCTAAATGGATATATCTACATTTTGCTCTATTCATATTTGTAAAATGTAGTGTATTCAATCAGAATAAAACTTTACAAATCGGTTTACATTTTGCTGGCTTTTTAAACATCACCATACATACTGGAGTTTTTCCATACACACAGTCTTTATCTATTTTATATTGTGAAGGGAGAGATTAAGATCAGACCATGGAGCCCAGAGGGGTAGCAATCATGGCTGGGGGAGGGAGGAGCTTCCAGGAGTGGGAGTGATTGGCCTTCTGAATACTTAGGTTCCAAACCAAACAAAAAGTCAGTGTTTTTCATAATGCACACTATTGTTTCTCTCTTTCATTTCTCACACAACCCATGTGTGGATTCCAACATCCTCTACCTGTACCACCTTGTTTACAGTCTTAGAAGTGAAGCCAGGAAGCTGGAAAAATAAAGGACCGGATCTCAGTCTTGGTGATTTCTAAGTCTGGGATTAGGCAAGCTGTGTAAGTCCCTAGGGGTGCCCTTCACTCTTTCCCCATCATCTCCCTTCAGCACAGCTAGAACCAGGTGAAGCTCTGCATGCTACAGAACACTTTGGAATTCATAGAATGGTAATTTATTGAGCAAGCCTTTGGAGAAGAGAAGTAATGAAAACCACTATCTAAGCACAGCGGTGCTTGCCTTGTAAGCAGCTGATCCAGGACCTAAGGTGGTTGGTTCAAATCCCGTTGTCGCATATGGTCCCTCGTGCCTGCCAGGAGCTATTCTGAGCAGATAGCCAGGAGTAACCTCTGAGCACCGCCAGGTGTGGCCCAAAAAACAAACAAACAAACAAAATAATAAGCCACTATCTAAATTATGAGCCCATTGGTCTTATATGGCTAGGGTATTGCCATTAAATGTCAGAGGGTGCAAGGACACACTCCCCACTGCTGGCTGAGGAAGAACCACAAGGAGTAAGAGATCTAGAATTTTATGAGACAGACCTTCTGCCTGGATTGAACAAGGAAACCCTTGACGGTTATCCACTTTCCCTAAGCCCTCAATTTTCTGGTCATGACAATGGCATGGATGGATACCTGCTACAATGGATGGTATTTCAAGAGACAAGTGCTAATTGGGTTGGGCTGTGTGTTTATTAGGACTATTATCACTACGATATTTACTCAATTTGTGGACCCTTTCATTTTTTCCAATATTTAACTTCTGCCATCATGATACATCTTACTTTTAAGTATGTTCACTCCCCTTTTGCCCCTGGAAAGTGGCTAACGTGACTTTAACTTAAAATCAATGGCATCTTGGAATGGAAGAAACATTCTAACATCATTGTGGTTATTTATTTCTTTAGTATTTGGCAGGCTAGACATCACGGCATATGCCTCACTTTAAAAAGGAAGGCTTTCCTGCAGGAAGTGGGGGCAAACATGTGTGTGACCTGAGTCGCTTGTCTAGAGTGACAGTATTTGGCTTCATCTGAAATGTAGGTTTTTCCTGGAACTGCTCAGAATTATGGGTCCTGCTCTTATGGACTGGGTTTGATCCCTTCACCCACAGTGGCACAGTCACCAGGGATGGAGCTAGGTTCCTCAGAGAAAAGCCTAGGCAGGGTTTAATCTGACTAGTTTCTTCCATCACTGCCACTAGGTTGTGATTATGAGTGACCCTCAAAGTAGTAGATAAAACCCAAAACTCTGGGAGGGGGAGAGGGGCTGGACTGGCTTTTTGTCTGGATATCCATTAAGAGAAAGGTTCCAGATGAAAGAAATAAGGTCCTTGGAGTGCATCTAAGTCAGGACCAACAGTAAATGGGGAAAGTCAGGTCAGCCGCCTTTTCTGCAGAGCACCCTCACTTCCTATCTGTGAGTCCTTGACGGGAAGTGGAAGGACAGTGCCAGAGAGCTAGTAGTCATGAAGAGAGACTTTGCATACTTCCGCCAGACCTCAGTTTTCCCATCTGAAAAAAAAAAA
>PVKC010048271.1:0-10908 GCA_004027635.1 Crocidura indochinensis | reverse complement strand
CACGTGGCTGAGTCAATTTCAATTCCTACTACCCCATATGGTCCCTAAAGTATCAGATGTGACCCTGAATATATAGCTAAGAATAATCCCTGAGCATAGAAAGGCCATTTGATTAAGATGTTGTCAAGCACCTCACCTCCCTCCTCAAATAATGTATTTGGAGGTTGATTCTAGTACTAATTTATTTCCTGTTTGGATATTACTGCCTTCAAATTATGATACTTGCATGACTACTTTAGGCAAAACATGAGACTCCTAAAGCAAGAACATGATTATAGACTGAAGGTAATGATTAGAGAGTGGTAAATTAAAATTTTGTGACAAAATTAAATTAAGAGTATTCTGATAGTTGGTCCTCATATTTACTTAGCTCAATTTTCACGAGAATTAGAAAAGGAATGGAGAGAAAATTTTGTTTGTTTGGTTGTTTTTTGTCACCTAGAGGTGCTAAGGAGTTAATCCTGACTCTGTGGTCAGAATTTACTCTTGGCAGGCTAGGGGATATGGAATGCTTGGGATTTAACTCTAGTCAGTTGCATGCATGGCAAATGTCCTACCAGTAAGACAAATTCATTTGTTCTCCAAACTAATTCTGAAAAGTAAATAGAGATAAAAATAACTAGGAAGACAACTGACATATTAACAAATTTTCTTTGCCAATAAATTAGACTTGTTATCTGAATTATATATATATGTTCAGTGAGAGTGTCTAATAATTTTGAGAAACCAAATATTCCAGTATTTACTTTTAAGTTAAATTTATGGATTTAATAAAAGCCAAACTAATAAATTAGTACTTTTTATATATAGTGGAATATTTCTATATGATATAAATTTTTAAATATTTTCCATGTAAAACTTCAGGAGTGCATGTAGATTATTCTGGAATGGAAAAAAGCATAGTTAGTTATCATATTTTGAGTTATAGACATTATATTCCACATCCATTTATATTTTTTTGCAAATTAGCTACAACCATTGTATAGTTTTCCTCCCCAAAACATAGAATTATATAATATTATCACAGAAATTACTTGATAATATTATGGTTACTTCTACCATAGAAACCATGATACCTAAAATTCAACAAAATGTTAGATTTTTATAGTCTTTGATTTTTTTTGGGGGGTGGGCTACACCCAACAGTGCTCAGGGGTTACTTCTGGCCCCTGGCAGGCTCAGGGTCCTTATGGCATGCCAGCAATTGAACCCGGGTCACAATAAGTTCTGTAGTATGTTGTTAAGTGATATAATTATTGCAACAGAAGAAATCATAAAGTGAAGAAAATATAAAACTGTATTTACATCTGAAGTTGGCAAAATATATATTTTAGAATGAAATATCTTGAGATCATAATTTATAACTTCATCCTTTTAATTGCCAAGATTTTCATATATAGGATACTTCATACTTATTTCTGAATGAACAAATGCTCTCTGGCTAGTAAAGCTCAAGTAAATTTGTGGAACTGGGAAAGCACAAATTGTACATGCATCACTCTTTCAGGTATAAGCCAGCCATCTGTTGTGCCAGATGCCTTGTAGTTGATTGGACAACAAACGTGTGGGAGGCAAAAGGTATTTCTTTCCAAGAAGGCCAACAGGAAAAAGCCATTACAACTGTGCCAAAGCTCCTCCTATCCTCCCTCAATAGCTTTATAATCATTTTTAGTCTCTTAACTAGAAAGCTTCCACAAATGTGTGGAGAGATCATTGGTGTGAAAATTACATTTTAAAATAAACATTTTTGATGATAGGTAATTGGCATGATGTCCTTTAATAAACATGCTAAGACATTATTGTTTCTGAAACTGTTTCAATATAAAATACTTATAAATTATCTCTCAATTTTTCAGATAATTTAAATAGTATATGCATTCCCCTGTTTAAATATATTTTATTTAGCTTCATCTTCACAATCTTATGTGCTGAACAATAGAAATATAGTAATTTTTCTATTTCATAACTTAAGATTCCAGTAATAACAGAATTCTAAAAAATGATACAAATAAAATTTGACTTACTTTCTCCAGATTATTATAAGGTCATTATAAAAAATATGTGTTTTACGTTTCAGATAAATGGTTCTCATTTACTTCTCAAATATATATTTATGTTTGCTTCCTATCTTTTTTTTACCTTATTTTTGTTCTCTTTCTGCACTGTTTGTTTCCTCTTCATCACACTCGCATGGATACATATGTACATTCATTAAAATATCATACAATCATTCATTCTCATGAATGAAGTCATTAGCAATTTCAAACATAGTACACAAAGTATATGTTTTTACTATATTTTATTGAGCCCTCATAGAGCTAAAGTGTAAATTCTAATAAACAGAAGTACTTTTATATATAATATTAAGAATGCACTATCTGGCAATATATGTATTAGCTTACTTGATTTCTGATATCTTCATATCCATTCCTAGTGTATAGTGTGTTGGGAGAGAGGTTAGCAGGCATTTTATTTGAGGTAAAACAGGTCCATTGAATTCAGTAAGGTACAAAAGTAGATAAAGGTCGACAAAGTAGCAAGGTTACATTGACAACAAATCTGTCTTGAAAGCTTAAACTCATTCCCCTATTTTACTGGCTTTTCTATTCTTGAGTTTGGATGATAGTAGTTTTATTGTTTTGTTTGGTCTTGTTTTATCATACTTCTAACAAGGTAGGAGAGGTGGTAAAATGACTGCCTTGCTTCCAAGTTGTTTAGATGTTTCTTTCTTTAAAGGTCATGCTCTGTTTTTGTTTGTTGGTTTGTTTGTGGTTTTTTTTCTCTTTTGAAGTGGAAAAGAGTGATGGATTACCTCCCAAGAGCTTTTAATTTTTACAGTGGGTTCTTCTTCATGCAATTGTGCATATTTACACTATCAACTATATCCAAAAATAATGTCATTACATTAATAAATGGCTAATTCTGCCTGTCCAGAAATTGAATCTTCCCAGATACTTGAATTTAATCCCTCTGGTTTTGACCCAGAACACTTCAAGAGGGGTCTGGAACCAGAAATGCTCTGCAAAATAAACACACACTCAGAGAAAGAAAAGACTTTAAAAATTCCCCCCACATTACCCTAACTCCATTCCGCAGATCACCTTCCAAGCTCCTCTAGAAGAAGCTCCAGGAACTAAAAGGAGCCCTCCTCTTCCATTCTTGCCTTTTATCTATATAAAAACATCACACCCAGAAGGTGAGATCATCCGGTTTCATTACCAATCGGAGGTAATGCATTCATAGAATAACGTCCAATAAGAAACCATTGAAACAGACAAATCCTGTAATCCCACAAAATATTTTTGCTGTAAAGAAGTTAAAAGACTTCTTTCTATTTTACTCTTATGAAAATATAATATTCAGTCTTTTCTCTTAGGTACTTAGTAATTCTATTCCATGAATAGAGCCCATGGCTCCTTCATGCAAAGCATGAAAGCATGCAAAGCCTTGGAGTCATTCTTCTGGACCTTTTTCAATTTTTTTGGGAGGGGATATTTCCTTAAAAATATTATGTAAGTACTTTAAAGTGTAATTTATACTATCAAAGACCTGAACAATATTATTTCTATTTTTATACAAATTACACACATTAATAAAAACTCTTGCTTTACTTTATCTTGTTTTTGGTTGAGTAATGCCTTATATGGACATACTATCTAAAATCTAATTTCAAAAAAATAATGACCTATTATTTTCAAACAATATGAAAGCTATGTAATTTAAAGAGAAATGGAAACTTTTGGCAGTATATTTTCCTTATTCAGTTATCAGATTATTTGTTTAGAGATATTTAGAATGATGAAAATTCAGCATTTAGAGATAATTAAACACCAGGCAGTGCAGAGGATCAAATCCTAACCTTAAATGTGACAGGCTTTGAATATGGTGTCAGCTGTTTCTATATCATTGATTTAAAAATATAGGAAATAATAAATATAATGAGACATTATCTTTTCCACAGACCATTCCAAGCAGTGATCAAAGCTACTCCTGGCTATGCTCAGGAGTATCCCTGGCAGGTGCTGTTACCACACTGGCTGGCAGAAATTGAATTCTGGTTGGTCACGATAAGCATGTGCATGATAAGCACCATATCACTGAGCTGTAAAAAGAGACATTCTTGAGCAATTGTTTTCCTTTACTTTTTTTAAGGTATTTGTTGGACAATCACAGTTTGGACTACTATATGAGTCCAAATGAATGTATGTCTGAATACCCACCTTTGCTCTGCCCTCCACTAAGAAGGGTCAATATTCTTGAATAAGTTGAGAATGGTTATATTCAAAGTTGTGTTGATAACCTAGAGATAATAAGTCAACAAAAATGTAAAAAAAGTTATTTTATAGGGTATAAAGCTGACTCCCACTTCCTCTTTACTTTCCCCTAATTATATTTCAAAATGATAAAAATTAGAAGCATTTCCTAACTCTTTGGCAAGTTCTTCAGATAGAAATAAATTATAAGTAAAGAAAGAATTCTCTAGTGCTTCAACAAACCACATTAGTCATGACTGGATATTTTGTCATTACATTTAAATATGTTGTTATTGTTGTTGGATGAAGATTGAATGCATACATCACATCTATGTCTTATTATATTTGATATTGTTAATACTATTTTAAATTCATATTTAATGATTTATAATTAAATACTATTTTTAAATTTTAAATCTAATTTAATATGTTGTTTATGTCAGATGGTGTTAGGAAATTATTATTTTCATCTCTCAAGTCATTAGGAATAAAATGATACTATAATATTATGACAAAATTAAAATTTTGAATAATATAAATTGATTTTCTAATTTTGTAAGTCAAAATAAAATTTAATTATACCTACATACTAGTATATAATATCTGAATGAAACAGAGGACAAAAATTCAATTTGATATCTCCACTTATGAATATCTATAACATTTAGAAATAAATGAAATTTAAAACTTGGCAATGATAATATCATAAGAAACCAAAACATGATTCTCTGTGATGGTATCACATCATGTGGGAGATAAGGAAATTTACCTCCAAGAAGTTAAAGTTTAAAAACTCTCCTGAGTGTCTTTTATGCATTTGTTTATATAAGAATTTTAGCATTTACCCTTTTCCAGTCACTGGGGTACATGCTGGAAATGAATTAACTCATTTAAATCCTTGTCACAAGTCTATGAAATCATATAAATTTTGTCATTTTAAAATACAAAAAGTTGTCATATGTGGTTTACATTAAAATCAATGAAATGTCTAAAGTAATGTGTAAAAGCTCTAGTATGGAATTTATTTTTTCGTAAAATTTTTGAAGGAAATGTGAGAGACTTTTTTTTTTTAATAATTGAATTATTTAAGCACCAGGGTAAAAAACATGTACGCAATTGGGTTTCAATAATAAAATGTACACATTTTATTCCCTTCATCAGTGCAACTTTTCAGCCAATGTCCCTCATATACCTCTTTCTGCCTTCCTCTGTCCTTGAGACAGGTACTGCATTTCTCTTTCTATGTAGTTGTTAGTGTATTTATTTGTCTAAATGTGCTTACTACCTCTTTGTGGTAAGCTTCACATCACTGGCTGATCCTTCCAGACCTCATATCTATCATCTCTGGGTATTATTACGAAACTTTTATTTCTCTTAAATCCCACAGATGAGCAATAATATTCTGTGTTTATATCTCTCTCTGATTTATTTCACTCAGCATAATAGTTTCCATGTCCATTTATGCATAGGAAAATTTCATTTCTTTATTTTTCCTAACAGCTGCTTAGTATTCCATTGTAGATGTACTTACTGCTTTTAATTTAGCCGCTCTTCTGTTGTTGGGCATCTGAATTGTTTTCAAATTCTGGTCATTGTAAATAGAGCTGCAATAAATATAGGTGTGCAAAAAGCATTTTTGTGTTGTGTTTTTGTTTTCCTTAGTAGTGGTACAGGTGGGTCTTATGGGATCTCAACTTCTAGAGGTTTTTTTTTTTTTTTTTTTTTTTGGATTAATTGTATTGTTTTTCAGAAAGGCATTCTAGATGGCACATCAACCCAATTTCTTTTTTCTTTTTTCTTTCCTTCTTTCTTTCTTTTTCTTTCTTTCTGTTCTTCCTTCCTTCTTCCTTCCTTCCTTCTTCTTTCTTTCTTTCTTTCTTTTTTCTTTCTTTCATTCTTTCTTCCTTCTTTCTCTATTTTTCTTTTTCTTTTTTGCTTTCTTTCTCTCTCTCTCTCTTTCTTTCTTTCTTTCTTTCTTTCTTTCTTTCTTTCTTTCTTTCTTTCTTTCTTTCTTTCTTTCTCTTTCATTCTTTCATTCTTTCTTCCTTTCTTTCATACTTTTTTCTTTTTCTTGTTGTTCTTGTTCTTTCTTGATGACCTGTGTCAGTTTCTGTGTTGTGATATGATATCTCATTGTTATTTTGATTTGCATATCCTGATGATTAGTGATGAGTGGATTATTTCAGGTAAATTTTTTCCATCTGTAATTTTTCTTTGAGAAATGTTCACTTTTCTCCCTTTATTTGAAAAAGTGACATGTTTTATTTCTTAAAAGTTCTGTCAGTACCTTGCATATCTTAGATATTAGCCCCTTTTCTGATGGGCAATGGTGAAATAGTTTCTCTCATTCCGTGGTTGCCCTTTGTACCCTAGGCTCTGTTTCTTTTGAAATACAGAAGCTTTTTAGTCTAATCTCGTTCCATTTATTTTATCTCATTTGTTTGGACAGTGATGTTTTCTCCTTGAAGATTTAATATCAATGTCATAGAGTGTTTTTGCCTACATTTTCTTACATATATATACGTCTTATATATGTTTATAGTTTCATATCTGATATCAAGGTCATTAACCCATAGTGATTTGATCTTTTTGTATGGTACTAGAGGTCTGAGTTCACTTCTTTGCAAGTTGCTGGCCAATTTTCCCAACAAAACTTGTTGAAGAGGCTTTCCTTATTCCATTTTGTGTTTCTTGCCTCTTTGTCGAAAAGTAATTGTATAACTGGAGAACATTATTTCAATACTCACGTCTATCCCACTGATTTGTGGGCTTGTTTTAATTCTAATAACATGCTGTTTCAATGATCATTGCTTTGCAGTACAAATAAAATTTGGGGAGAGTGATGCCTCCTACCTTTTTTTTCCTTAAGGGTTGTTTTAACTAGTCATGTGCATTTATTGTTCCAAATAAATTTAAGGAGCATTTTATCTACTGTTTTGAAGAATATCTTGGTTATCTTTAGAGGTATTGCTTTAAATCTGAATAGTGCATTGGAGTGTATTGACATTTTAATGATATTATTTTTACTAATCCATGAACAGGTTATATGTCTCCATTTCCTTGTATCCTCTTTTATCTTTAGTTGTGTTTTATGCTTTTATTTGTATAAGTCCTTCCCTTTAGTTAAGTTGACTCCAAAGTATTTGAATTTATGTGGTGCTACAGTAAGTGGATTTTGTTTTTTAATGTATATTTCTTCTCTATCAATATTTGCATATAAGATCAATGACCTTCTTATATGCTTAATAATTTTAGCCTGCCACATAGCTCTGAAAATATATTGTTTCTAAAAACTTTTTGGTAGAGTGTTCAGAGTTTTTAAATATAGTGTTAAGTCATCTGCAAATAGTAAGAGCTTGACTTTATCTTTCCTATCTGGTTGCCCTTGATATCCTTTTCTTGACTAATTACTATAGCAAGTACTGCCAGTACTATGTTGAATAGGAGTGATGATAGGGCACATCTCTGTCTTGTACCAGATCTTAGGGGAAAGGCTCATATTTTCTTTATCTAATGATTGAAATAGAGAAATTTGGTATCAAAGAGGAAAGTAGCAAACTGTCACTCATTGAGAAGGCATGATTCACGTTTAATCTAAAATAGAGTTCTATTTTTTATTTTTCTTATAGATTATTCTATATCTTGATAAAATACTTATTCTTTATTCCTAAAGGTAATTTAAGGAATCTAATAAAGCCAGGAACAGTATTCCTTACTAGCTGGACCTCAACTGATCTCAACTCAAAATGTGCATTTTGGGTATATGTAAATGAGACTCAACCATCTCTGAATATTTTGGGAGACCTGTTATTTAAAATCATGCTGTCCTATAGTGATGAATGTGCTATCTAGCTCCGACAATGTCATGTATGAGAACTCATCTACATATATTGTTTTACCCTAGGGTTTGTGTAAATGAGGAGAAAGGCTCATTGACTTCATATTACAAATTGAAGGAGAAAAAGATGTTTAGAGAGAAAATCTGCCAGAATACATTTAAAAATAAAATTCACTTACCGAATATTAAAAATTGAATAACATTTTCTCTACATAATAGAAAAGCTTTGCCAAGTTGCAAGTTTCCTAGATGCTCTGAAATCACAGAGGGGGTCATTGAGAAGTTAACTTTGTTTAACCAAACATATACATCATTGACAATCTGAACAACACATATCACATTAAATATTATAGTACGTTTTCTTAATGTACATTCATAAAGCAGTTTCAACCACTCAGTACAAAGAAAACTTACATTTCAGAGGTCAAAAGCATGAGGCATATTCTAGAAGGAACTGAAAAAAATCTACATCTATCCAAGTACAGCACCAGGGTCAAATAGATAGTCTTGTTTATAGGTCAACTTTCCTACACCTTAAATGGGAATGTATTTAGAGAAAAAAAAAGTAAATTATTGTCAGGCTTTGAGAGTGAATCCCATTGAAGTTAATTGGGCAAACACAATTTGATCTCTGGCAGCTCATAAAATCTTCTGAGATAACTAGGACTCGTTCCTGAGCAGAATCAGAAGAAATATGGATGATGTGTCAATTTTTTAAAATATAATAGTCATAAAAATGAATATTGCATTTATCTTTGCATATAAAAGCTTCAAAGTAGGGATATTCATCAATTTTAAAAGTTTAAAATTGATTAGTACAGAAGTTTTGTGCTGCTGGGTGAAGGAGTACCATGGAATATTATAGCTCATGGACATGGTATTTTCTTTAAAGATGATAAATGTGTTAGAAATGTTATTTTGTTTGGGCCAATGTAGCAGTACAATAGGCAAATATCTGCACTTCACAAGTTCACCAAACACCCCTGGAAAGATGATCTTTTAGTACAGAGCCAAAAACCAAAGATCTGTCAAAATATTGTCAGTAAGTACACTTGAATGCATCTTATTTCTTATCCTTTTAGGATATTATCTTTTTTTTAATTTTGATACATAGTATTTAAAAAATCCCTCTTTAAAGTTATTTTTAATACATCTTAGATTACTACAATTTTTTTAGGGGTGCCATACCCAGCAGTGCTCAGAGGTTACTCTTTGTGCTCATATATCACTTTCAGCAGACTCGAGGGACTATATGAAATGCCAGGAATTGGCCGCATGTAAGGCAAACACCCTTTAGCTGTGCCATCTCTCCAGCCCCAGATTACAATTTCTACAGCAGAAGAAATATTAATTTTACCCTCTTATTTCCTGACCCACAATTATTTTATAAATCATAAAATTTATTTATTAAAAATTTTGCCTTTGTCAATTTATTTTTGGGCATATTTCTAAAATTCAATATTTGAAAGAATGTATGAATTTGTAAAAGAATGCATGAATTTCTCTAAAAACTTTAAATTATAAATCATTAACACTAAATACTAGCTTAAAATAGAGATTTTAACTAAATTGAATCCCATTGAGTTTAAATGTCACACTGTGCTGAGGTTATAAGCATTAAAAATATTAGTTGCAAGGCCAGAGCGATAGCACAGTGGTAGGATGTTTGCCTTGCACGTGGCTCATCCAGGATGGACCTTGGTTTGATCCCAGGGCATTCCATATGGTCCTCAAGCCAAGAGTGACTTCTGAGTGCAGAGCCAGTAGTAACCCCTGAGTGTCACATGGTGTGGTCCAAAAGAACGACAACAACAACAAAAATTAGTTGCATAACTGGTGAGAGAGTACAGTGGGTAGGCACTATGGTCTTAGCACATGGTTGACAAGAATTAACCCATGGCATCTTTTTTTTTTTTTTTGGTTTCTGGGCCACACCCGACAGTGCTCATGGGCCACTCCTGACTCCATGCTCAGAAATTGCTCCTGGCAGGCATGGGGGACCATATGGGGCACCGGGACTCAAACCGATGACCTTCCACATGAAAGGCAAACGCTTTACCTCCATGCTATCTCCCGGGCCCCACCCATGGCATCTTATATGGTCCTCCTGAGCATCATCAGGCGTGATCCCTTAATATAGCCAGGAGTATTCTAGAGCACAGTCAGGTCTGGCACAAAACCCATGAAAAAAAACAAAAACAAAAACACTACAAAAATTTTTATTAAGAGACTGAAGATAGTATAATAGTTAAGCTGCTTGTCTTGACCACAGTAACCAGTTTCAGTCCCTGGCAATATCTATGATCTCTTGAGTTCCACCAGAAGTACAAGGCCAGGAATATACTAAATGAACCCCCAAATTATTAGTGACTGATATTTACCAATGATGCTGAAGATATGATAAGCATTCCATAAATTAAGCATAAAGTTGGTAATATGTAATACATAAAACATACCAACTGGATTTAAAATAATTTCAGAGTCAAAATAAGCTAAAGTTTAAAAAATATGTTGCTCTAGCAATAAAGCAAATGAGTCATATTAGAGCACTTGTTATTTGTTAGCAGTTTAATTTGTTAAACACTTAGTCAAGATCTCAGCATCATTAAAATTTATATGTATGTATATATGTACATTATATATTATATAGTATTTGTATTTTGTTCATATACTTTATAGATTATATATAATGTATTTCCAAATCAAGCAACCACCAATAATTAGTTTTCTCTTTCTGTTTTACACTGTCAAGTGATTTCTATTCGTAGGCATATACATATTTCTATTTTTTTGCTTTAGTTTAACTATTATTTTTCT
>PVKC010048270.1:0-10921 GCA_004027635.1 Crocidura indochinensis | reverse complement strand
TCTTCTCTGGTCTGGATAATGATATCACACCTTTGTATCTAGAGGTCTCAGTCTCTGCACAGGTCAAGGAGTAGCACTTACGATGAAGTCTTTGTTCGTGATTTCAAAAGTTCTGTTTCCTCAGTGTCATTTTGATCTGTCCTTTGCGGTTGGTGGTCTTGGGTCTTGCGTTGATCCTCAGGTGTAGCCTGGGATATCGTCTTTTGTTATGTTTCCTGAAGACCTGTTCAGTTGCAATTGTCTCAGTCAGGTCTCTGGAATTAGAGATCATGGTTGTTGTGCAGATCGTAGGACAAATCCTAGACTAGGGTTTTCTTTCTGGTCCCACCTTACATATTGCCCAGCCATGTTTCTAACCACTGGTCTTTTGTAGATCACGTTCTTGGCTTTTGCACAGCCTAAAGTGTGACCGGTCTTCTGAGTTTGTCTTATCATTAGTTGCTAAGGTATCCTGTTCTTCTTCTTCTTCTTCTTTTTTTGGTTTTTGGGCCACACCCAGTGATGCTCAGGGGTTACTCCTGGCTATGCGCTCAGTAGTCAACCCTGGCCTGGGGGACCATATTGGGGACCAGGGGATCGAACCGCGGTCTGTCCAAGGCTAGCGTAAGTATGGCAGGTACCTTACCTGCAGCGCCGTCGCCCGGCCTCCCATATCCTGTTTTTATGTCCATTTGTAGCATAGTCGAGCTGGCACATGTTGGCATTTGAGCAGAATTAAGGCTGTCCCGGATGGGATTTGGTTCCTGGAACTGTTGTGCAGAACTGTGTCATTTCTATATCTGGGATTCAGGATTCTAGGCTGAGCAGTCGGTGTCTAATCTCCTGGGGTCTATGATAGGTCCACATAACACATTTTCCAGGTGGGAGCTTCCCATGTATTGTAAATAAGTATGAGTTCTTATCCCTAGTGGATAAGAGCTTGTTTACATTCGTGTGATTTCCCCTTTTTTTAGTGCACCTTTGCAGGGAGAGATGGTGCTCCATTATATTGTTGGTGTATTTGGGGGAGGAAAAAGGAGATCAGAGAGACAAGTCACAAGTCCAAAAAAGACAAAAATATAAATAAAATATAATTGCTCACATATGGTTAAAAAAGATTTTAAAAACTGAATTAAATACTAAAGAACTGGAATAAAAAATAAAGAGGTAGTATTATACCGGTCCTATACTTATGAAGGATATATAGGCTTCCCCATTTTCTTTTGAGATTCTTTTGTGGAGTGTGGGTTTCCCGACACCTTTTCATCGCATACCATAATTTGCTTTTTAAAGGCCTAGATCTGATGCCTCGCATTACATGAAATCCAAGTATCACCAAAAATGACTTCCAAGCACTAAGTCAGATGTTGACTTTTAAGCTGATTATAGCCCCAAAATAACAAATAACAAAGTAGGTTATAGTATGTAGTAATCTACAACAATAATATAGTAATTGAACAACAAGTTGGATGGAGTTACATAAAATAAAGTTGTATTTCCACACATTTGAGAGTAGAAATTAGAATGATGTTGCTTTATATATGGATGCTTGTGTAAAATGGGGAAAATGGTCTAAGGTATAGAAGTCCCAAGTTTCTAGAGATAATAATCAATTTTGTTATTTTTCGATTTAGAATTTAAACATGATGCAGTCAAAAGTATAATGAGTGTAAACTAAGAAATGTAATATTTGGGCATCATCTCTTAATTCAACAATAGAGTCTTCAAAAGACTGTTATTCTCATACCATTTTGTTGCTTGTGTTGGAGTGCGGAGGGAGGAGGGAAGTCTGAGGACCACTAAGATTCCCCTGAACCCACTTCTGGCCATCTGTGCTGGCACCCAGGGAAGGCCTGGAATCAGGGGAAAAAGACAAGGACGGCTGGGGGCCTGCCAAGTCTCCCAGCACTCCCCAGGCTAGGGAGAAGGGCTTTGTTTTTGGACTATAGCTGGTGATACAAGAGGTATTCTCCTCAATCTGTGTTTAGCCATCATCCCTAACCTTACTTAGGAAACCATACTGTAATGAAAGTCAAACATGGGCCTACAGCATATAGAGTATGTGCTGAGCCCTTTGGGACATATCTCCAAACCCTCATCTTTGTATAATAATCTCTATGCCAAAAGTAGCTCTACTGGTACTTATTATGTTAAAAGTAACCATATGGCTTGACAATGCATTTTGTTTTGCTTTGTTTTGTTTTGGTTTTTGGTTTTTGGGTTACACCAGGCAGTGCTCAGGGGTCACTCCTGGTTCCATGCTCAGAAATCACTCCTGGCAGGCTCAGGGGACCATATGGGATGCCAGGATTCAAACCACTGTCCTATGTCTAAGGCAAACACCTAACCACTGTGCTATCTCTCTGACACACATGTTTTATTTTAAAATACTTTTATTCTAGTAAACTTTTTCCAAAAACTCAATAGATTAAATATCAGTGTAGGCAAAAATTTCTGAGAAGGAGCCTCTATCTCTAGCATCCACTCCTTCCATTCTATTCCTTCAAATCAATTGGTGACAGCCTCATTAGCCTTACAGTTTCTTAAAGAAGGTTCTACCTTATAGCAATTTTGCTGACTATTCTTTCTACCTGGAATGCTTTTCCCATAAATTCTCATATAAATATCCCTTACCTCTTGCAATTATCTTCTCACCAGGTACCTTGTCCTCTTACCAGTCATTTTAATATAGAAATGGAAATTGCTATTTGACTGTAGTTCACCCTCGCTCTGGTTCCTGGTCTATTTTTCTGTTTAGAGCATCATTGTTTTACCTTTCAAATTTTTATATAATAATATTGATTATATATTCCATTATGCAACCCACACTTAAACATCAGTTCCAAGTGATTATAGAACTTAAACTGTGTATTTCTTAATAAATCCCATGTACCTGAAATAGCACTTTACACTCAGAGATGGCACTCAATAAATGCATGCTGAATGAAAGAATGTTGATATTTCACATCCTGTGTCAATACTATTCACATTTAATTATATCTTTAGAATATATTATATTATGTAAGCAAAGAGATCTAATTTTATACAATCAGAAGATCTAAAGGGCCTAAAGAGCTCATTGACTATCTTAATTTCTAAATTGGCCCTTTTGTGTTTAAATTCTTTTTTATTAATAATCATTTATTTGAGGACTGTGGTTACAATAATGCTCATAATTGGGTTTCCATCATAGAATATACACCACACTTCACCACTGTAACTTTCCAGCAACCAATGTTCTTCAATCTCTCTTCCCCCACCTCCCGCCTGTCTCAAGACAGACATTCTATTTCTCTCTCTCTCACTGTCATTGTCACAGTAGTTATTTCTCTAACTGCACTCACAACTCTTTGTGGTAAGCTTCATATCATGGGCTGGTCTTTCCAGTTTTCACCTCTATGATCTCTGGGTTTTATTATCACCCTGTCTTTTATTTTTCTTAAATCTCACAGATGAGTTAGACTATTCTGTCTCTATCTCTCTCCCTCACTCATTTACTCAGCATAATAGTTTCCACATATACACTCACCAAGTTCTCATCTGGAACATTCATTCTAAGAGTTTGTGGTTCCATTTTAAACAGCTTGTTCTTCTTTAAGAGAAAGTTGTATATAAGCCACATGTTTCCACTGTATCCCTAGTACAAACTCTGAACAATAGGTGCAAATTAAATGATTCACAAAGATCCCAAAGGGCTTTAGAGTTCTTATCCATTTTTATATACACCTTTGAAATTTCAAAAACTCCACCAGGAACATGGTCTCTACTTTCCTATTCTGTCACAATGAAGCGCTTTGCATCTGGAAATTAAGCTCAGTGATAGAGAAGTCACCTTGTATGTATTAGAACTCTGGGTTTTATATCTGCAGTTGGCAAAGCAAAATCAAAATGAAAACCAGAAAGATATTTGATCTACACCTTTCTGACTTAAAGGCCTATTAATGACCCCTTAATAGCCTATTAACAGTTCTCTGAATGATCTCTTCCACCTCTATCTATTATAAGAGGAGTAGTTTGCAACATTTATCCCCATATCCTTGTCAATATGATTCATCCACATCTTCTATTGCTTTGTCCCTAGGAACACTAAAATAAATCTTTTACCATTTTATGACCCCTAACATTGATAACTAATATAGATACATGACTAAAGGAATCCACTTTTTTATTATACAAGCATCATGCAGCATTTTTAAGTAATTCAATAAAATTATTTTTTTTCAGAATGTCTGTGATGGAATTTAAAATTTCAAAACTTGAATCATGAAAAAATGTTAACATCATACTAAGAACTCTGTTTCTTTTTTGTCTATAGATAGTGACACTATCCACTCTGGATTCTAACTTTCAGACACTTAAATATAGTCTACATTCCATCTTCTCTTCTATGCCCTCAATAATCTCACTTCTGTGGACCTTTCCCCTTCAGTCTGGCTTTTCAGCTGTTTAATAATCTTTCAAGCTTCCCTTGACCCTACACTACAGAATTTCATCATAATCATTTCAATTTTGCAGCTACTCTTCAACCACTTCTTGTGGCAGAAATGTACTTTTTTTTCTGACAAGAATGCACCTACATTAAAGTACAGAACATATTAAAAATCTTTTCCTTTCTTTTTAAAGAAAAGTTCTATATAACCTTGACAATAAGAACAGAAATAATACCATTTTACTAAAATATAATATTAAGAATTAAATTAAATTAATAAAATAATGATTACATGCATATATTATACACAAATACATATATACTTTAAGAGTAAATAAGGAAAGTGAAGAAAGGAGGGTAAGCGATATACCAGCCTTCATTAAAACATGATATCTTCAATAAAGTAATTTGATAAATTAATTTATCTAAAATCATGATACCTCATTTATCTATGGTGAATAATTATTTTTAAATGAATGAGCAAGATAAAAAAGAACAGGGCTTTGGAGTTGTGATTTCTCTGAGACAGAATAAATATGCTCTCTTGGACAGTAAATCTTAGTGTTAGTTGAGTTACAGGCGAGTACTGACAGAACAAATTGAATAGTCAAATTCAGTCAGTTTAGATGATAAAAGAGATATTTGAATAAGAAACTATTAAGTTAAAAGATTTGAGAAAACCAACATGGCAATGTCCTGACTCAAACATACAATCAAATCCATGAGCTTCTACAAAACACAATTTCTTGGCTGTTACTTGACTATTTTTCAAACTGATAGATGTTTGCCCTTGAGGTGCACTGCTTTGCACATAAAGAATGATTCTACTTTGTTCCCATTAGTTTGAAAGACAAGACAGTGACACTGTGCAGAACAGGGTCCAGTATGAATACTGTATTCAGAACAAACCCACTTTCAAAAGCCCTATTGCAATGATAAAGAAACAAGAGATGATATTTTTATGTATCTAAATTTGTGATCCCTGCAGTATGAGGGGAAAGAAACCAAATGTGTTTCCTGAATAACAATGAAGTATTGGAAAGCAATGACATTCTAATCACTGCTTCAAATGTCAGCACAAGGATGCGTTGGGTAGCAGCCCCAGTACATAAGTTAACGGCTTTACTGCAAAAACACAAGGGAGCAATTAATGGGAAGCTGTTACTAAACTTCATGCATTCCATTGCTCAAGTGTCTAGAGAAAAGGTCTAATTATAGTTCTAACCTTTCCCAATGGGCCATGAATGACTCTCCAAATATAGGATCTGGTGTAAGAAAAACTGTGATGAAGACATAGAATTGACATAGAACTGAATTTCCTAATACATTGCTCTAGTATTAGACCAACAAATCATGTGAGAGACTATTTTCACCAGCTTTTCACTGAGAACCGAAATCTTAAAATGTATGTCAAGATATAAGATGGAGAAAATAAAGTAGCAAACATAATATTTTATATGAAGGATTGAAATTTAGTATCTGAATATTATATTATATCTTAATTCATTGATAGTTGTTTAAAGACAAGTATTATATTTTTAGAAAAATATAGGACAATGTAAAATCAGCAGCCTCACATTCCCAATATTATACAATGTGACTTAGTGGAGGGGGAGCTAAAGAGTAAAATATTTTAAATTCACAGAAAATTTCAATAATTAAAATAACACAATTATATTCTTTTATTAACAGAAAATATTTAAAATATTTTAATACATTTTTGTAGGCATTTGTACACTTCAAAATAATGATACACCTGTTTCTGGTTCTAGGTAAAATATTTTTTGTGAATATTAGCATTTCTTTAAGTCAAGAAACTATTCTTTTTAAAATTCATTAAGTACTCAGAAGGATATGAATTCACTTCTTTCACAAGATTCACAATAAGTATATTTAACATTGTGGATGATGTTCTGGAAAACTGACTTTAAGTAAAAACATATAATGAAGCAAACTTTATACAGGCTAATCCATAAAATTTGAAGCAATTCATATGACATATTTTGGTTCACAAAAAAATAACATCAAACTTCTTAATAATGATCCACACACCTAATTTTGACGAGGGCAGACATGGCAAAATTTAGGAACTATTCATTGTTCTGTAATCAGTGGTCCTGGGAGAACTGAATTTGCAAAATCAACACAGGGAATGAGCAGGAACCAGCTTTGGGCAGGAGGCCTTTTCAGCACAGAGTATCCTTCTCTGGATATAACCCATCTCACGCTCACCCAAACTGGGACTTGAGACAGCCCATGGTATCTGCAACTCCTGGGATGTGGGCTGAAAGTGGAGTACCTGGAGAAAATCCAAGAAGACATAGAATATGAGCACTTCATACAGTGATCCCATCGGAAAGAAAATTTCCCTAACAATAGAAATAAACAAAATTTCAGGCTCTGCTGCATAATTTCTGTGCATGTTTATGTACATAAAAATGATATAGTTAGAAATCGAAAAGGACCAGTCAAATCCAGTGATATCTGATTTAAGAACAAAAATGCAGTTGAGAAAAAGACTTCAGTGATCAATGTTTCCTCCAGAGTTTTTACTGCTATCCTTCCAGTGGAATTCCAGTGGGAGAGGGAACTTTCCTCAGCTATCTTTACCAGTTTTCTTTGAATACTGGAGGGAAAATTAGCAGACTCCCTATTTTATCAAAAAAAAAAAAAGCAATAGATGCAATAACAACTTATATAAACTTATTTCCTATCTCTGCTTTCTTTTCCTACTCTGTTTCCACTCCACTTTATATTAACTACTTCCACTTTTTTCACTTTTCACTTTTCACTTTTTGTTTGGTTGGATGGTTTTCGGTTTGGGGTCACATCCGGTGACGCTCAGTGGTTACTCCTAGCTATATGCTCAGAAATCGCTCCTGGCTTGAGGGAACCATATGGGATGTTGGGGGATCAAACCATGGTCCATTCTAGGTTAGCTTATGCAATGCAGACACCCTACCACCTTTACCACCGCTCTGGTCCCAACATTCGTCACTTTTAAAAAATATCTTTTACTGAAGTTACATTGACTTACAAGAGAAAACAGGTATTTATATGTAGAGAAGTGGGAAGTTATCACATGACAACCACCAATATCACTTCACCACAGACGTTTGAAACCTTTTACTTAATTTTATCAACCCCCCTCCTTGGTAACCTCTGTTAGGTGGTCATTTTAATATTTCATATTCCCATTCATTTTTTCATATACCATACTTTTCTTTTTTCTTTTGACTAATTGCACTTTGATTTTTGGGCCACACCCGGTGACACTCAGGGGTTACTCCTAGCTATTCGCTCAGAAGTCACTCCTGGCAGGCACGGGGGACCATATGGGGAACCGGGTGATCGAACCAAGGTCCGTCCTAGGTTAGCGCAGGCAAGGCAGGTACCTTACCTCGCACCACCACCCGGCCCCTAATTGCACTTTGAATGATAATATATTCATCAATCCATATATTGCAGAAGTAAAGACTTCATCTAGTTTTTCACTGCTAAGTAGAAGTCTATCCTATGCATAGCTTTCTTCTCTTTTGTTATTAGACACTTGAATTGTTTCCACATAATTTCTGCTGTGTTTGTGCTGCAATAAATCTAAGTGCATATTTATCTTTTGAACATGTGCTTTGAGGCTATTTAGATAAGTAAAAATAGAATTGATGGATTATATGGTACTTCTACTTTTACTTGTTGAAATTTATCATAAGATCTTCTGTGTAGAGTGATTTCACGAAAAGATTGAGATGTTCTTCTAAACTCACATATCCAAAAATTTGATCTTATATAATTTGGGTTTAAGGAACTGAGGGTTACTGCTGGTACTCAGGGCATCATAAAGTGCTTGTATAGAACTTTGTTCCTACCAGTTTTACATGTGCTCAATAAATTGATCTAGCTCTCTAATCCTATTTGACATACACCATTTAACTGACATAAGGTGATTTATGGTTGTTGTTTTGATTTGCATTTAATGATAACCAGTGATGGGATACATTTTGACATATATATTAGCTATCTGAATGTATTCTTTAGAAAGTGCTTTTCAAGCTCTTTCCTGTATTTGTGTATTTTGACAAATGTATTTATTATTTAGTTGTTTATTTTGTTGTTCTTGAGTTTTGTGACTGATTGATATGTCTTGAATATTTGTACTTATTATAATATAAAGTGAGAGTATGTTCTCCAATTTAACAGCATGTCTTTGTGTTTCAATAACATTTTTTGTCCAATGAAAAACATATTTTTTTTAGTTTGCTAGATTTCCACTTAATTTTTTTCTTTGCCAATAGTTGAGTCGCTGAAGACACCACTTAAACTAGTATTATGTGGTGCTTACTTATGTTTTATTTATACACTTATGAATTTAGGCATAATAGTTAAGTGTCTAATCCATTTTCAATTAGCTTTTGTGAACAACATAAAATACTTGTCACATTTTAATTGTGTGTTCATCAAATCTTTATTTGAAGATATTTTCATTTCTATATCCATTGTCATTGTCATCTTTGCCCTGAATTAACATATCTGATGATGTATTTTTGGATTCTCGCCTCCAGATCATTGGTTTGGTGTATTTTTTCAACGTCTCTCTAGTTATATATTTATAATTTACTTATCATAAATGATATATCTTAATATTATAGTTTGTTATGTAATAAATAGAATAGCTTTACATTATGGTGAATTGTATAACTATATTATAGCTCTATATAACAGTGAATAGTTGGGGAATATAATTCTTCTCATTTTCTTTATTATCATAATGATTTTAGATTTTGAAGTGTTTGAGTTCTATATTAATTTCATAAATATCTGTTCTTGACCATGGAATATTTTGAAAAGGATTTCACTATATCTGTAGAATACTTCAAGTTGACTGATCAATTTTCCCATTTATCCTTTATTTCTTTTAACAGTGGCTTAAAATTTTGATGCTAAGTCTTTCACATCCTCTGCTGATTTCTAGCTATTTGATTTTTATAAAGCTATAAGTGGGATTGTCATACTTCATTTATTCTACTTCTAATATACTTTTTGTAAAGCAGGAAGATAGATAAAGGGTCCCTTACAATTTCTAGGAAAATAATAAAACCGAGATGTGATTAAAGGAGTTACACTATCACTAGATATAAAATAACACAAAGGCATGAAGTTTGGACCTCCACTGAGATGCAGAAACTGAGGTCTGAAGGGACCAGAAAAGTTTGAACTGTCAAAGACAGCCAGAGATCAAACTGATATGGAATTCAGCGGGAAAAACCAGTCTGTGTGGCAAGAGTAAATAACCGAAGACAATTGACTAGCCCCAGAGCTCTAAGGAATATCACAGTTTCCTACCAGGCATACATTCCAGGAAGCTTGAGACATCTTTGAAGCTTTACTATCTTAAGGTGAAATTTGGTTCCCGTGTAAAGATAATATGTAAGTTTAATTACGGGATACACCTTGCAGAGACTGTCTGTAATGCTGGCTGTTCCATTCTGCTTCCTCTCCACCCCCTGTTTTAATTGTCCTTAAAAAGAAGCCTGTACCGATCAATAAACGTAGCCTTGACAAGTGTTGCTTGGCCCCCTTCTTTCTCTCTGTTCTATTTTCAGGCTGGGACCCCAGCCTGAACCTTCAAAGAAAATAGGGAGCTTCAACAAAAGTCTATAGATAAGAGCATGAAAGACCATCAAAGATTCAAAGTTCTTTCCCTGACAATACACTATCTCTTAGCTACATAGATAAAAACCAGCAGGAGCAGTTTGGGAAAACTCTATAAAACTAATTTTGGAAAGATATACATTCTTGGGTGGCCCTCATCATTACTTGAGGTATGTGTTTGATTTGTTTTACTTTATGGGACAGCCTGAGAAATTTTACCTCTGGTGAGTCCAGTGTTCCTTTAATATATTACTGTCTCTTCCTCTCCTCATAATACATGATAGTTAAAACTATTTTTCTTCATTTATTTATTTAGTTATACAATTATGCTTTACAAGGATAGAAACTTGAAAACTTAAGTGAATGTCATAATTTAGTTTTCTTTTAGTAGAAAAAAATCGATTTTTTATCAAGTCTGAGGCCTATGTATAAGAGCTTAAGTATATGGGAATCATGGTCCATGCAATGCAGATATGGTAGAACTCAATTGTCATTTCCAATATTGCCTTGTGTAGATGGTGAGATATAATAGCCATGCTTTACTGATGCTCAAATCAGTTTTTTACCATTCTAAACTACTTCCAGACACTTACCTGATGAATCGGGCAGGGGAGTAGGAACATTCTCTTTTATTCTCTCTCTTTTATTCTTTCTCTTTTATTCTCTCTCTCTTCTCTCTCTCCCCTACCTTCTCTCTCCCAACCTCCATTACTGATACAAGTTGCAAAGAAAAAAGAAACCAATTTTCATGTTTATTTTTGAATCCTCTTATTTAACTTGTGTTGGTTTATTGATTCTAGTAGTTTTTGTGTGTGCTGTTTATGTTTAGAGTTTGAGAGAAATATTAAAATGTCATTTGCAAAA
>PVKC010048269.1:0-10832 GCA_004027635.1 Crocidura indochinensis | reverse complement strand
ATTTTTTTTTTGGTTTTTGGGTCACACCGGGCAGTGCTCAGGGGTTACTCCTGGCTCCATGCTCAGAAATTGCTCCTGGCAGGCACGGGGGACCATATGGGGCACCGGGATTCGAACCGATGACCTTTTGCATGAAAGGCAAACGCTTTGCTTCCATGCTATCTCCCGGGCCCTAAAAAGATATATTTTAAAACAAAAAATGTATTCTTTGCTTAAAAGTTATGCTCATACCTACAAGGAAAATCCTATCCTTTGATCCCCAAAGGATAAAGAAAGAATTTGAATCAGAGATTTAAAAAAAGCAGTGGAAAGGTAATGACCATGGAAATGTAAGCAGTATCAAAATCCAATTTTCTAATAAATTTCTCCAGCTGGGAGTTAAGGGAAGTATTTTCGATTATAACATGAGACCTGAATCTGAAATTCCGAGTTTAAAGGAAAATAGGTCACAACCCATATTGAACATTATACGGTGTAATGACTCACACAGACTACTTGGCTTTATCTTCATAGCTCTCCTTTAGGAAAGGGGACATGACCCAGCAATTCCACTTTCAGGTCTTTATCAAAAAAGGAACTGAAGCAGTGAGAGGAGCAGATACTAGGACATGAGTATTTACTGTAGCATTGTACCCAAGGGTCACAAAGCAGGCATTGCTTGTGTCCACTCATGGATAAACAACGTGTGGCTGTTATGCAATGGAATATTCTTCAGCCTTGAAAAGGATCCGAATTCTGGTCAATACAACATGGGCCTAAAGGAAAGTGATAAGTGAGGTGAAATGAGCCAGATGTGAAAGCACATGCTGATATCAGGGCAGATTCATAGACACGGGTAGCAGAGTTGACTTGACAGGGTTTGGTAGAGAGAGTCTTGCTCGGAGAGCACAATGTTTGGTTCAAAACTGGGAAGAATGTTTGGAAATGGATTGTGGGAATAGCTAGACCACTACAAATTCATGCATTTTAAAATGGTGATGATGCTTGTTATGTGTATTTTAAACATAAAATATAATAAAAGTGGTAAAAATGTAAGTTTCTTACTTTATATAATTTGCCACATTTAGGGGGAAGAGAGACACTAAATACTAAAATCATCTTCTTGATTAATCAGTCCACCATGCCTCTAGGACTATAGATAGAGAAAAGAACTAAAAGTTCTTTGACCAGGACCTTATCTTCTGAGCAATGACACTCAGGCTCAGAAAGTTCAAAATAGAGTTGATCTCCCTTGTCCAGTTAGTTAGGGACAAACCATATCTCCTGCCTCCTGCTGTTTCCATTACATTTAATAACTTCTGTCCCAAGTGAGGCTCTCCAATATGTTCCTTCACCCACAAACATACCCAAGTAGGCCCTGGAAGCACATAATGGGCTGTAAGTGTAGAGATAAAGAGTCTCTACAAAGGGTCCCTCAGGCTGTGCCCAACAACCTTCGAAACTTCTATGTCTGGAATCTCCCATCTGTAGAAGCTACTGTCTCTGGAGCCTTCCTTGTCAAGGCTTGCTCTCCAGAAAGTCACAGTTATGACATATGAAATGTGAGAGGTGCTGCCCTCTTGTGGGTATGTGTTTGCTATGATCTAGATTCCACATGAACTGCCCATATGGGTGTGTTTTTGATAACAGGGGAAGAGGATTGCTTGGGAATTAAGGGCCATCTAGAAACTGAAGTCCAGACTGGGAAAGTTCTATGGGCATGGATTTACAGACTAAAAATGGAAAGAGAAGTTATTCAGCACTCTAAATTGACCCTTAGCCCCCAACCCATCCACCCCCATATTTTTCATGTTGTTAGAACTGAGATCTGATTAAACTGAAAATTATAGGTGCCGGAAAGATAGCACAACGGTGTTTGACTTGCAAGCAGCAGACCCAGGACCTAAGGTGGTTTGTTCGAATTCCGGTGTCCCATATGGTCCCCCATGCCTGCCAGGGGCTATTTCTGAGCAGATAGCCAGGAGTAACACCTGAGCAAAGCCGGGTATGGCCCCAAAATCAAAAATAAATAAATAAATGATATGCTAAGCAGGTCAGATAGGGGCAGCATACTGAAAGAAAGGCAGGAGGGGAGCAGGTAATTGGGCTTGACCACTGTGAACCCCACTAGGTGCATCCTAGGGGAGTGGGGCAGGTGGCCACTACCTTGCCTTGCTGCCCATGTGTTCATCCCAAGAACAGGGTCTGCAGCTGAAGCCTGACTACTGACCCAGTTCCCCACCCAACACTGTCATGGTCATTCCTTTCCTGACTGTTGAGTTCCAGTTATATTGTGGTTTCTTCTGCTCTGGCCCCTGAGCAGATTCTGGCCTCCAGCATTCGCAGAGGACCCTGCCCTTGGGCAGGGTGGAGAAAAGATGCTACATTTTCCCACTCAACATCTGGCCCTGGTGAAGGTCTTTCCAGTCACAGTTTCCCAGGATCCTGTTCTTGCCCATGAGTTCTGCAACCCTTGCTCCCCCTTATCACTTCCCCACAGAGTGCTGCCCTCCAACACCCCATCTCCTGTTACTGGTCCTAGCTCTCTAGCTCTGATGGTTTCTGCTCCTGTTCAGCAATCATTTCTCAACACACACACACACACACACACACACACACACACACACACACACACACGGCAGGAGAAATAGTGTAGCAGGTAAGGCATTTGCCATGCACATGGCAAACTTGGATTCAATTCCTGTTATCCCATATGGTTTCCAGAGCAAAGCCAGAGGTGATTTCTGAGTGCAGAGATAGGAGTAACTGGATTGTCAGATATGATCTTTCTGCCCCTGGAATTATATAGACACATTGAAACACACAGACACATAAACAGCACACACAGACATACACAGACTCAACAGACTAGCAGGAGACCCAAACACACATACCCACCTGCCTATCATCCTTTCTGCACAAACAACCAAGCAACCTCTCCCAACAGATGCTGCTGGCCCCTCAGTTCTGGACAGAGCCCTGCAGACCTGTCTGAGGCTTGGGTTCAGTGGGTGAGCCAGTCTGGGGCTACCTGGACATGGCATGGAATGTGTCTGTGCAGTGGGAGGCTGTGCTTCTGAAATCTGTGTGTATGTATGTGTGGAAGTGTCTCATAATCCAGAGCTGGTGGGCATGGGGGTCTCTGCATGTGGGTGTCAGCTGGTGTGACTCTGAGCCTATGTACAAGGCTGAGGGCAGGCCAAGGCAAGCTGCCAGCAACTTGGTTATCTGACCAAGAGTCCCTCAGAGGCCCAGAGGCCTGTCATGGAAGGACCAGTCTCCTCAGCTCCCCACACACCCACCAACACAGAGCTGAATGTCCTGCCTGCATATGTTGAACTTGAACTCATAGTGGCCCTGGGAGGTGAGAAGTAGAGGTTGCCTGGAGCCTTGGGTGAGTCAAAACCCTGCTAAAGAGAGATTCAGGGGGGATGCCCCTCCTCCCTGCCCTCCTCCCTTTCCTTTTCTCTTTCCCTTCCTCCCCTCCCTCTCCTCCCTTTCCCCTCCCTCCTCTTCAAATCCTGGCATCCCATATGGTTCCCTGAGCCTGCCAGGAATGATTTCTGAGCATAGACCCCTGAACACTGCTGGGTGTGACCCATAAACCAAGAAAAAAAAGTAAATAAAAGATAAAGATTAGTGAGGCCACTTGGAGGTAGAGCCCATTCTTCACAGGGAGGGGGCCAGGTTGGAACCTCAGTATCCTACACACATCAAACACATACACCCCAAGTTAAGTGTACCACAGGCACAACACAAACATGTGTTGTTGGGAGAACTGTTGCTCAAAGCTAGGTTTTCCCTTGTAAAAAATTCAGTATCTGCAGAATGCAACTAAGCCAAACTTGTGGAAGCACATACTTCCAGAATGTTCTCATCACCCTATCCCTATGGCCTCTCCTTACAACTATTTATGGCTTCCAGGAAAATCAAAGTCTTTGACTTCATGTCACTGAACATAATAACTCTAACTTATAATCATGCATAGTTATTTACTGTGTGTCAGATCCTGTGTAGAGAAGTTTATAAAAGGTAAATCCAGGAGGTCTGGTCCTCATTTTCCCATGTGATCTGAGCATCTGTCTGTAGCTGACTGGGGCCCACAGGTCTGTATGGGGTAGTGATGGCAGGGATCAGTTCTGCAGGTGGAAAGTGACACTGCCTGGATAGCTATACATGGGGCAGTCAGGAACTGGAGACCAGAGAGCTGAAGGTCATTCTCCCCAAAAATGCCTTAACTCATAAAAGCACTCTGGAGAAACAAAAGGGTCATTTCCTTTTAAAAGATGAAATCAGGGCCAAAGTGGTAGTGCAGTGGGTAGGATATTTGCCTTGCACGTGGCCGATCGGCAATAGATCCCCAGCATCCCATATGGTCCCCTGAGCCTGCCAGAAGCAGTTTTTGAGCATAGAGCCAGGAGTAATCCCTGAGCACGTCCATGTTTGATCCAACCCCATCTCAAAAATAAATAAATCAAAATAAAAAATGAGACTGGAGTGATAGCATGGTAGTAGGGCGTTTGTCTTGAATTGTGACCAACCCAGAATGAATCCGAGTTCAATCTCCAACATCCTATATGGTCCCCTGAGCCTGCCAAGAGCAATTTCTGAGCACAGAGCCAATAGTAACCCTGAGCGCCTGCAGGTGTGGCTCAAAAACCAAAATAAATTAAAAAATAAAATAAAAGATGAAATCTGGGGGTGAAGAGACAGTAGGTCACTTGTCTAGCATGTAGCTCACCCCGGCTTGATCTCTGGCATATCATAGGGTACCCTGAGCTCTGCCAGGGCTGATTCATAAGCACAGTCAGGAGTAAGCACTGCATACCATCAGTGACATAAAACAAAGAAACTAAAGTAATCAATAAATGATAAATTTGGGATTGGAGAAATAGCATAGTAGGCACAGATCTAACTGGACTTGGCAACTAAAGTTGGGTCCCTGGCACCCCATATAATCCTCCATGCATCACTTAGCAGTGTTCCCAGAGCATAGAGACAGAAAAAGTTCTGATTAGAGCAGAATGTGCCCCCACACACAGGAAAAAACAAAAACAGATGAATTACAACTCCTTTGTATTTTCTCTTGCATATGTTAAATTTGATCATGAGTTGGCTTTTCACATTAAGCGGTTCTATTTCCTGACTTTATTTTCAGGGGACTGACTGAAAGCCCAGTGATCTCTGCCTTCCACACTGAGGTTTTCTCTGCACTGTCACTATGACAGAGGCGGTTTTTATGTTATGTTAACATGGGCCACTCCCAGCAGAGCTTGGGGCCTGAAGCTTTCCCAGGATGCGCTGCTTGACCATGTGAGTCTGAAGGTTCAGTGTTCTTGTCCTGGTGATGTGGCCCTTGACCCTCGGGTTCTCGGGGACCAGCAGGGCCCCACCCAGCAGTGCTCAGGCAGTCAGGATGACTTGGGACCTCCCCCACTTGAACTCTCAGAGTAGCTTCATGCAGCTGTTGCACATGATAGCAGCACACTTGATTTAATAGAAATGATGTCTGAAAAATATTCTGATTTTGACAAAATGTGTTTGTTAAAATTTACAGTATTGGGGGCTGGAGTGGTGGCGTAGAGCTAGCCTACGACGGGCTGCGGTTCGATCCCCCCATGCCAGGAGCAATTTCTGAGTGCATACGATCACTGGGTGTGACTGGGAAAAAAAAAAAGAAAAAATTTACAGTTTTTTTATTTGTTTATTTTTGTTTGTTTTTGGGTCACACCCTGCTCAGAGGCTACTTCTGACTTTATGCTCAGAAATTGGCCCCGGCAGGCTCAGGGGACCAAATGAGACGACGGGATTCAAACCACCATCTTGCATGCAAGACAAATGCCCTACTGCTGTGCTATCTCTCCAGCCCCTACAGTTTTGTTTTGTTGGTTTTTGGGCAACACCTGGCAACACACAGGGATTATTCCTGGTTCTGCACTCAGAAATCACTCCTGGCAGGCTCAGGAGACCACAGAAGATACCGGGGATTGAATCATGAGCCCTTCCCAGGTTGTCTGCATGGAAGGTAAATGCCCTACTGCTGTGCTTTCTACTCTGGGCCCATTAAATGTACAGTATTAAGAAACTACTATGGGATTCATTCTATTTCAAATAAAGCAAAGAATTATTGAACATCGTTTCATTAGGACCAGAGACTTAGTACAGAGCATAAGACACTTGACTTATCATGGTCAACCCCAGTTAGATACTAGCTACTAAATGTTGTCCCCCTGAATCCCTTGAGAGCTTGTTTGGAGGGGAGTGCAGCTACTCGTATACTTCGACTGAAGAACGGTCCGTCTCTATTTGGGGAAGACCGTCCTCTTCGACGGAGCGCGCAGCTTCGGGAGGGACGCACATGGAGTGGTGAGGGAGGACGGGGACACCCGCCTAGCAGCCAGATCAGCCGAATCAACCCTGGCGATCAATGGGGTGACAAATATCACAGCCAGATCGCCCTCACATCCGTCCCCCTGAATCCCAACTGGTATGATTCCTGAGCACAGAGCCTGAGAGTAAGCTCCGAGCACTGTCTGGTGTGCCTCCCCTCAAAGAAAACCAAAACATGAACTTGCTTATTTTGTTATTGGGAGTGTTCCCAGGAATGCTCAGGTGACTCCTGGATACTCCTGGGGATACTCAGCCTACCTGGTCAGTACTTCAGGGTGAGGACCCAAGATGCTGGGGTTGCCTGTGTCGTGCTCAGGGCACCTAAGACTATGCTTAGCTGTGCTTGGGGGCCACCAGGACTATGCCAAGGTCCAGGGGGTGCCAGGGACTAAAGGAAGGTTGGAGTGATCCTTGTGCAATCTCCCAGTTCTATCTCTTATTTAATCCTTAGAGGTCTATGAATTTTTTCTCCTATTTTCACAAGTTCATGGACATCAAAAGGTTGAAACTCAGTTGTCTCATTTTTGCAGACAGAGAAACAACAAATTTCAGTTTGCAGGCCTGGCTAGATTTAGTGAGTTTCAGGCTAGACCCAAACTTCATGATCTTGGGTCCCTGCCTGATTGTCATCTCGTTTTTTTTGTTTGTTTGTTTGTTTGTTTTTGTTTGTTTTTATTTTGTTTTTTGCAGATAGTTTCTCAGCAGAGTTTCCATTGCTGGGAAATTTTCGATTTATTTACGGCTTTAAAGACTCCTTCAGTTAGGCCAAGGATACCTGTTTATAAAAATATTTTAAATATACTTTTTCATCTCTTCTCTTATCATATCATTAAAAAATTAATTTTTAGATACAGAGAAATAGCAGAGGGGTTAAAGCACTTACCTTGCATGCTGCCAACCCTAGTTTGATCTCTGACACTGCACATGGTCCTGAGCATTGCCAGGAGTGACCCCTGAGCACAGCTGGGTGTGACCCCAAATAACAGCAACCAAAAGAAATTATGTTTAGAAAACAATGCACCACTAACAATGATTTTATTATATTCAGGAAGGCTGTTTTTGTTTGGTTAGCTATGATCTTGATGGGGCTTACAGGCCCCATGAATATTTAGTAGCACAGTTTTATATAAATAACCTAGGCAGCAGCTCCCTCTTGTGTTGAAAAATAAGTACTGCAGTCACTATATTAAACTAGAACAACGTCTACCTTAATACAACATAAAGCTTGCTTATAAGGAAGGGTTTCTCAATAAATGCTCTAAGTTCAAGAAGAGCAGGGAGCTTTTTTTTTAATGAACACACCCACTTCTCTCATTGGTTTACTTCCTCCAACATTCAGTGAGCATTTACTGGGCATCGGAGCTGGGATAGCAGGACACTGAGACAGTTGCTGTCCTAAACTGCTCACGAGTGTGAGTCCATCTAGATGCCACCCTTCTTCTGGTCCCTTGTCACCATTACCTCTGAATTTTCACCACTGAATTGTTCACCTACCACACTCATGCCTAGTGGCTATACCATCTTTTTTTTTTTTTTTGGTTTTTGGTTTTTGGGTCACACCCGGCAGTGCTCAGGGATTACTCCTGGCTCCATGCTCAGAAATTGCTCCTGGCAGGCACGGGGGACCATATGGGGCACCGGGATTTGAACCGATGACCTTTTGCATAAAAGGCAAATGCCTTACCTCCATGCTATCTCCCGGGTACCGGCTGTACCATCTTTGCTTTCTCGCTGTCAGTTTGTAGTTTTTCCTCCTCTCATAGTTCTACTGAATTCTAAACCCTTAGAGAGTATCAGCCACCTCTGACAGCACCTCGTTCTGCACTGACCCAGTTGCTGTGCAAGTCCATGTTTGTTCAAACCAATGCCACCACCAAATCAGAGATCCTCTGAGCACCACAGCTAATGGAAAACAGGCTTCCAGTGAGAATTGCACTTCCGCTGCTTTGAACACAGAAGTCTTTGAAAATGCATATGTGGCCAGTGTTTTGTTATTTCAGAAAAATGCACTCATCTCGGGCCATAGCGATAGCAGAGTAGGGTGTTTGCCTTGCATGCCGCTGATCTAGGATGGACTTTGGTTCAATCCCTGGTGTCCCATCTTGTCCCCCGAGCCTGCCAGGAGCGATTTCTGAGTGCAGAGCCAGGAGTAACCCCTGAGTATCGCCAGGTGTGACCCAAAAACCAAAAGAAAAGAAAAGAATATGTGTTCCCAGTGATTGAACCTGGACCGGCAAGATGCAAACATGCAAAGTGAGTGCTCTTCCCCCCACCTGTATTATATCTCTGGTTCCAAAAAGTGAAGCATTGACACCAAAAACAGGAAGGTCATAATCTTAGTCTTCTTGATTGAAGGGATTCTGAAATATTTCCTTTTTTTTTTTTTTTTTTTTGGTTTTTTGGGCCACACCCGGTGACGTTCAGGGGTTACTCCTGGCTATTTGCTCAGAAGTCGCTCCTGGCAGGCACAGGGGACCATATGGGGAACCGGGGGATCGAACCGAGGTCCGTCCTAGGTTAGCGCAGGCACCTTACCTCCAGCGCCACCGCCCGGCCCCCATGAAATATTTCCTATTCCTGGGATAGCACAACAGCTAAGGTTCTTGCCTTGTAGGCAGCCAACATGGGGTTTGATCCTTGGCAACCCATATGGTCCCATGAATCGGCCAGGAGTGATCCCTTAGTAAAGAGTCAAGATTCAGCCCTGAGCACCACTGAGTATGGTTCCCAAAACTAACCAAATATCCAAACAAATAAACACACACACACACACACACACACACACATCCCTTTCTTGATTGTGTCCTGAGAAACACAACCCTTCAAGCATAGCCAGAAGTACCTTGATTCATTACATGGTTGGTCTTGAATTTATTTCTGGTCCTTGTGCACTCAGAAACCTTTCAGTGTTGCAATTTTTAATCTTCTCACTGAGTTTCATAATTTGAATTTAAGGTTCTAGATAACAAAAGCAGCAAAGAAGGTTAAGGAACTGGCCCAGAGGGCCATGAACAATGAGTAGTTGTGCCAGTTCTATGATCATGATTCCTGGACTTTGACAGACACAGAAGTCATTTGGGGTACTCCCCGGCACCTGCCCCAGGCATTGCTTACACATTCCATGTGAGGTTATTGCCTGGTGCACGGGTCATGTTTTGAGTAGCAAGTGTCATTTTTTTGACTCTTGGTAGTTTTGCGCCACCTTCCAGTATTCTTGTGCTCAGAGCCCTCATTTTAGCTTGTTTTTTTGTTGTGCACTGATCCTGCATCATATGTGTAGAAGCACTACTACTCATGGCTGACCTCACGGAGGGCAGGAAGTTGTCCATCATAAACAGGAGGATGCAGAGGCCCAGCATGTTTCCTGGGGCTGTCCCAGGTCACAGAACCAGCTGCCCGGAAGCGGGAAGGGCTGCACTGGGGAGTTCTCTTTGCATGTGGAAAATGTGAAGGTTTGTTGGATGTTTTCAAGCAAATCCTGAATTCCTTCTCATTTTCATTCTATAACATCTAGGCATTTTCCATCTCCCCCTCCTTAACCAAGGAGCCCTAGATTCCCGTAAGAGATTTCCTCTTGCAGACAGCCCAGAAGGATTCTTAGCCAATACTCCAGGGACTTGCACTAAGTTTCCACACTCAGCTGTCTCCCTTTTCAAAGTACTTTATGCTGGCTGAAGTCCCAGGAGGCCTGCAGTGTTTCAGAGAAGTATTCAGAAGCTTCTGGAGCTCCTTTGTCTCACACCCCAGAGCTTTCTAAAGTCACTTATTGCAGGTTCACTTAGAAGCAGTGGGCTGGCCTGCCAAAAGCCCAAAAGCCCAAAGTGATAGTGCAAAGCAGGCAAGTTGCTTGAAGGGTCTGGTCTCTATGTTCTCAGGCCCTGTCTCTTCACTCCTCTCTTGGTCTATCCGGCAGGGGCCATTCATCTCAAATTTGCTTTTCACAAAGGATCCTGTCATTCTAAACTGTTGTCTGATATACTAATGAAACAGTAGCATCAACTAAGCAGGTTCTGAAAAAAAGAAGGAGGACCAAGAGTGAAAAGATCTTTGCTTTTGGGAACTTTCCTGCTTTGCTACGATAACAAATAAAATTTTAGTGGAGAACAGTAACTTCTGAGCTAGAAGTACATCAAGGACCTAGATGACCCAGAAGAAAGGATATTCCATGTAAATTCTGAAGGCTGGGTCAATGCTCAAGCATTCTACACTCAGAATAAACTCCAAATGGATTAAAGGCTCAAACATAAGACATATGACCAGACAGTGCATAGGAGAAAGCAGGCAACATGTCCCTTAATATTGGCTTTAGGAATGTATTTGGAGACTCCAAAAGCAGGCACAAAGAAACAAACAACATTTAGCATTACATTAAACTAAAAGGGGGCCGGGCGGTGGCGCTGGAGATAAGGTGCCTGCGCTAACCTAGGACGAATCGCGGTTCGATCCCCCGGTTCCCCATATGG
>PVKC010048268.1:0-10912 GCA_004027635.1 Crocidura indochinensis | reverse complement strand
GGGGGGGGGGGGCATGCCCAGCACTGATCAGGACTGATTCCTGACTCTACACTCCTGTACAATGCCAGGGATTAAATTGGGTCAGTAGCATGCAAAGCAAAATTCTCTGTATGATCACTCTAGCCCCAGATATTTCTTTTAAGAATCCAGTTTCATATTTCTTTGAAAGTCTCTTAGCACATCAAAGATTACATATGCCAAACATGGGTTTGGTTTTGGTTTTGTTTCCTGGTATGTACATAGTGCAGACTGATTTCTTGCTTTTTTTTTCTTTCTGGGGAGTCGAGAGAGGGAGTTTTTTTGAGGTTATTGTGGCTGTCTCTTGTGACTAAGCTTTATGTGGCTGTCTTTTTCTGAAGCTGACTTCTTCACTGGTGGACCGAATTTCCCCATTGATGCCATGCAATTCATGGTTATCTGGAGCTGCTGTGCAGTGTTGTGTGTGTGTGTGTGTGTGTGTGTGTGTGTGTGTGTGTGTGTGCGCGCACACACATACATACTCTGCTGCTGTTGCTATTTCATCTAGTATGTTAGTATGTAAACTAACTTCACTATTAACCATTCATTGAGAAGCAAATAAATGCTGATCACAGCTCAGGATGAGAAGCAAATGGCCTGGGGGACCTAGCTGAAGGAACAGAGCTAGTTGTACACCCTTGGAAAATTTTATAGCTTGTGAATGTCTTTGAATATAAATTTCATAAATAATGAAAATTCTTTTGACTCATCTCTAAAATAAAAGATAGCCCAAAACACTTCATGTAAGGAAAAGTAGAATGTTGCTTGTCAAATTATCAATAGTCAATAATTATCAATTCATCAGATTATCATTCAATGGCAATAGAATTCTTGTTCAATAGAAGTATACTAGCACACTATTTTGTTTTGTTTTGTTTTGGTTTTTTGGGACACACCCGGCAGCGCTCAGGGGTTACTCCTGGCTCCACGCTCAGAAATTGCTCCTGGCAGGCACGGGGGACCATATGGGGCACCGGGATTCGAACCGATGACCTTCTGCATGAAAGGCAAATGCCCTACCTCCATGCACACTATTTTATATCATTACTATTAATACTGTATACTGTAAATGATTTGAACTTAGGTTGACCAATGTAAGTGTGATCATTGGTATACATCAAGGGTCTCAAACTCGAGACCCGAGAGCCGCAAACGGCCCTCCGTACAACATATTGTGGCCCTGCCCTAGAGGAATCTTGTTTAGTTTTGTTTTAGTTGTTTGGGTTACACCCCCCAATGTTCAAGGCTTACTACTGACTTTGCACTCAAGGATCACCCTGACTTTGCCTCCTGCTGCCTGCAGGTAAATTGAGTTTGAGATCCCTGGTATACATGATGTTTCTGTCACTTTGTTTTAAGTGGGGGAAATGTTTTATTTTCTCCAAGTCCCCATGGATTTAGCAGTTTCATTTTAGAGACTAAATCTCTATGCTATTAAATGTGCCCACTTACCGACACAGTTCCACATCAACAGTGTTAAAATGGGATTACAGTGTTTTCAAGTGTCTCAGTCCTGAATTAGAGGTTCGGATGAGGTCATGGTAGAGGTGTGCTGTTAGATTTTGTGTTTAATGGAGTTATTGCTATCAAAGATGATTGGTTATTAGTTTTTATTTCTGGGGATGGAAAGGAAAAAGTCTGGGTTACCTGCATCTAGCAGAATTAGTATCTTTTTTGAGGGCTTTGGTGGTGTTGGTGATGAAGAGGCAGAAGATGGGGGCATATGTGAACCCGCCAGCACTCTCCAACTACAATATCCCCTTTTCTTTACACAGTGGTTCTTTTAGCATCATTGGCCTGAGCAGATGGCCATTGGCCTCATGCTCTTTGTTCCTGGACCATAGGCATCACTCTCTAACTTACAATTAGTGGCACATTTTGCAGGGGGTTGACTATGTAAATAACCCCATGGGGGCATATTCACTGGGGTTCAAAAGTACCCCCCAAAGTGGCTACTGCTTTTTTCATATGGGTTTGCCCTGCCTGACACCCCTGGTCTCCCCCAGCAGCACTAATTCTACTTCTGTTCCTCCCAGGTCACTGCTGGCCAGGTTAGTCTCAGTTTTGCTCACTCTAGTTCAGAAGCAACTCAATAAAGTGTCGTTCTTTTTGTTGTTGTTGGGGGTGGTAGTGGTTTTATTTTCTCTATGTTTTCCTTTGTTTTGTTTTTAGGCCAAGCCCAGGAATGCTCAGGAGTTATTCCTGACTCTGCCCTCAGGAATCACTTCTGGCGATTCTCAGGGAACCAACCAGTTGGGATGCCAAGGATCCAAGAGTGGTTGGCAGCATGCAAAAAAATACCCTATCTGTGGCATCATTATCGCTTTGGCCTAGTTGTTGTCTTGTTCTACATTCTCTTGTACTGTCTCTGGACTCTGGTCCACAGCCATCTCACCCTGGCATGGGGCAAAGTGAATCAGACCAACTATTGCTCTAGTAGCCAGATGAGAAGGAAGGCCTAGAGTTTATATCTGTAAAGGAGAAAATTTGATTGTGATTAAGCAGTTGACTTTTGGGCTTCATTTCTTGAGCTCTGCCCTTCAGCTGAAGGTTCTATTTGAAAGCTAGTATCCAATAGAAAGTATGGTATAGACCTGTTTAGAGATTATGGACATGTTTTCCATAATAAAGACTTCCCATTGTTTTTGGTCAACTCCACATATTTGATCATGATCCAGGTACCTATGTCCACTTCACTCCACTCCCTCTGACACATGAGGCTTTAAGTACCATGCAGGGGAGTAATACAAAGCCAGAAGAGCTGCATATTTACCCAAGTCTGTTTGTCTTAATATTCCACTGTGCTTCCCCTAATGCTGCTGAAACCATGTGCCTCAGACTGAGCCCTTGTTTCAAGTGCTGATTCTGAAACCAATGGACCTTTTCACACCTGGTCTGCCCAGGACATAGATGGAGGTAGCAACCGGAGAGCATCATGAATTGGGGCTTGTCTGCAGGCCTATCTCTCCCTTCTGTTTTTGAACCTCTAGATCTGTGCTTTTCTACACTTTTCAAAAGTGGCCTCCCTAGCCATGGGTTGAATAGACATAAGGCATTGACCTGCTGTTCTCCCCATGGCTCTTCCTATCCTTGTTGCCTACCCCTGAATTTCTCAGCTACATCCTACCTCTCACCCATCCCACTTCCTTTTGGAGATTCTGCCTTAATGTTTTCCTTTATTCTTGATTGCATCTAAGTTTCCTACCATTAAAAACTTAAAAGTTGGGCCAGAGCAATAGCACAGCAGTAGGGCGTTTGCCTTGCTCTCAGCCGATTCAGGACGGATAGTGGTTTAAATCCCAGCATCCCATGTGGTCCCCCGTGTCTGCCAGGGGCAATTTCTGAGCACAGAGCCAGAAGTAACTCCTGAGCACTGCTGAGTGTGACCCTCCCCACCCCCCCCCCCAAAAATTGAAAGTTCACCTTTTTGTTGTTTTGTTGCCTTTTTTGGGGGGTAGGGTCACACTCAGCAGCCCTGAGGGGTTACTCCTGGTCTATGCTCAGAAATCACTCCTGGCAGGCTCAGGGGACCATATGGGATGCTGGGATTTGAACCACTGTCCTTCTGCATGCAAGGCAAACACCCTACCTCCATCTATCTCTCCGACTCCTGTTTTGTTTTATGAGCCATACCCGCAGTGTTTTGGGATTGAATTTGGGTCAGACAAATGGAAAGCAAGCTTCCTAATTTGATGAACCAAAGCAAGGATAACCAAAAGAAGCCTTTATTTACACTTTGTACACAATCACTTTGTCTTCCCTAAGGCATCTCTCCCTGTTATACATCCGTGTAATCATAGTAAATGCGCACCTCGGACCTCCGAACACTCTGCAAGGATCTAATGCTTTCGCTCCTGGTTCTGATGTTGGATTTCTTGAAGAGTCTCCTTGAAAAGGACTTGCACATGAAGAAGTAAATAATGGGGTCCAGGCACACATTGCAGGCTGACAAGAAAAGTGTCATTTCCTTGCCATAGTATAGGAGCTTATGTGCCGACTCATCCAGGAGACGGTCCAAGTGGGTGAAGGTGAAGGGAATGCGGCACAAGTGGTAAGGCAGGAAGCAGGTAAAGAACACGGCCACTACTACCCGGATGCTCTGGTTGTGCTTCCGTTTCCTGCTCGACTGGCTGATGAACTGCCGGCTGGATTTGTGGATGTACCTGGAGATAGCAATGTAGCAGCCAATAAGGATGACCAGAACGGTCACAAAGAGGCAACAGTTGATGTAGACTACAGCTGTGTGCCACTGGCGCCCCAGTGGACTCTTGAGTCTCATGCATTCATGCATGTTGTCCTGAGTAGGTGGGACGTTCGTGAGGATGACGTTGGGCAGTGCTAGTAGGGCCATGGTCACCCAGACACAGATGGACAGGCCCTTTGTGAAGGCCACACTGTACATACGAGAGTCCCCAAATGGCTTGACCACCTTCAGGTAGCGGTCAATGCTAATGAGACCCAGGAACACAATGGACGTGTACATGTTGGCATAGAACAGCACCGACGTATATCGGCAGAGGATAGGTTTGAGGGCCCAGGATCCCAGCCCCGCATCATGCACAATCCGGAAGGGGAAGGTCAGCGTCATCAACAGGTCTGCCACCACAATGTTCTTGAGGTAGAGAATGAAGCTGGTCTTGTTGCGGATGTGGAAGAAGATCCACACAGCCAAGCCATTGAGCAGCAGGCTGGCCACAAATATGATGAGATACAGTGCCGGCAGCACGATGCTGTCGAACTCACTGCGGGCTGTGTTGTTCCACCCCCAACCCTGGCTCGAGTTGCTTCCAGTGGGGTTCACTGTGCCACTGTGCAGTTCAGAATCTGTGGGATAAACAGGGAGGTATCACTGCCATAGTTCAAACACACTTCACAGACTGCCAGGTGCCCATCCCCACTTGCTGAATGAACCCATGCTGTTTTGGATGCACTAAAAACAGGCCTTTTGCAAGGGCCAGGGGTATAGTTCTTGGATTAAGGTGTGCATCTTGTGTGTGGCCAACTCTAGTTTCATCTCAAGTTCCATAGGTTTCCCCCCCACACTAAGGTAGTCCTCAACTAGCACTGGCCCAGTTTAGGGCATTGCTTGCTCAAATATCCAAGCCAGATTATAGCAATTGCCCTTGTTAATAATTAAATCTTGTTAACTTTCAGAAAAAAACATGGTTCAAAATCTCTACCACCCCGGGGCTGGAGAGATAGCACAACAGTAGAGTGTTTGCCTTACATGCAGCCGACCCAGGAAAAATAATGGTTCGAATCTCTGCATCCCATATGGTCCCCCATGCCTGCCAGGAGCGATTTCTGAGTACAGAGCCAGGAGAAACCCCTGAGTGCTGCCAGGTGTAATCCAAAAACAAACAAACAAACAAACAAACCCAACAAAACAGCCTCTACCACCACCCCACCCGCTCACTTAATAGATGAACTTGATTTTGATCTGGTTGACGAGTCTGACAGTGATAATAGGCCTGTACCCCTACCTTAGGACTGCATGTACCACCACTTCCTTGATTCTGCCCTGTGCCCCAAAAATCTGGTCCCCGCCAGCTCAATTTAGGAGCCATCAAAGGCAGAAGAGAGACCCTTTCTGGGATCCGAGCAGTGCCTCTGAGCAGTGACTTTCGGCAGAAGAATTCTCTGATCAAGGCTCTTTTCCACCTGCAGTGCAGCCCCTCCAAGTCTTTATGCTCTCTGCTTTGTTACCCAAGACCCTTTTGGCTGCTCTCCTTTACACATAAGTCCTTTCATGGGTCTCCCTCCCCTCAGTCATGTTTCATCATATAAAACATGAAACATGGTGAATGTAGGAAAGCAGGGGTCAGCTGGGAGACTTGAACTCTTAACACAATTTGCAAGTGAGTTTTTTTTGGATGTAACATAATAAGGAAGGTTGTTTTCTGAATTTTCCCTTCTTCGCTAACTTCCTAATGACATTTGCTCTCCTCATGGCTATTATGTTTGATTGTGACTGTCCCCAGTTCCTCTCCGCCCTCACCCCCAGGGAAGGGCATGAATTTAACCCTCTGTGATGGGCTGCTTGGCCTAGAGTCTGGTTCCCTGCTTTGAAGAAGTGAAACAGAGAAGACAGTTTTGATGATCATAATCCAAAGAACAGGTTCTTAATTTGCTGCCTGAAAGTTAAGTGCGGGTTATTCCTCAGTAACCACCTTATCCTCTTTCTAATTCTTCCCTTTTTATTTCATTGCAGGGAGTGTTTTTAAAAACTGGTTTTCCTGGCTCAAATATCTTGAAGCCAGACTACTAATTTATACCTGGCCGAGCCTGTTGGTATGAGCTCTGGAGATTTAAACTTCACAGGTCAAAGAGGCCTGATTCAGCTGCTTGCTGGAGTCCTCATGGCCAGTATAGAAAGCAAGGCCCAGAACCATGTCACTTAAGTCCTTTTTGACCCCACCATGTGCTCTGCCCTCCCTGTGACTTCTCCACCCAAAAGGACTCAGTAGCACCTGTGCTTTGAGAGACTTTCTGTGTCTGACTGTGGGTCTCTGCTTGAATCCATTCCCCCAGCTAGATTACAGCAGCTACTTTCCTTTCACCCAGATGCCACCCTTGGGGACACAGAGAGAGGCTGGTGTGTTCTCCTGGGGTAAGACATATCACCATGGGCCAGAGAGGTGAACAGAGAAGGCACAAGTAGAGCAGCTAGCCCGGGTTTGATCCCTGGCACCATTGATCTTCCTGAGCATCACTGGGGTTCATTCACTCCTAAGCACAAAGCCTGGAATGATCCCTGAGCACCACTCAGGTGGTATGACCCCACCTCACCCCACCTCCCTCCAAAAAGTGTCCAACCAAGAGACAAAAATGGTCTGGTCTCCCTGTAAGAGCTTACTCTGGGGCCAGCAAGGTAACGCTAGAGGTAAGGTGTCTGCCTTGCAAGCACTAGCCAAGGAAGGACCACGGTTCGATCCCACGGCGTCCCATATGGTCCCCGAAAGCCAGGGCAATATCTGAGCGCTTAGCCAGGAGTAACCCCTGAGCATCAAATGGGTGTGGCCCGAAAAACCAAAAAAGAAAAAAAGAGCTTGCTCTGTTTTGCTTTGCTTTGTTTTGGGTTCTCTGTTTTTTGGTTTGGAGGATACACCTGGCAGTGCTCAGAAGCTACTCCTGACAGTGCTCTGAGACTGTGATGCCAGCTACTGAACCTGGACTTCCCTTATTCATCAGTCCAATGAGCTATGTCCTGGCCCTCCCACAGTTGTCAATGCCCTTTGGAGTTTCAGGGCATGCATGCCATCCCTGGCCTAGCAGGACCCTCTGGTCCCACTGTGCCTGACTATCACCTAGCAGGAGAATTGAGACTCACAGGCTGGCCCAAGCTATTTTATATCTGTTTGGTCTATTGTTACAGTATATTAAAATTTTCCATGTCTTGATGTCTTATTTTGCTTTTTGGTATCTTGGACCCACTTTAGTGTTCAGGGTCTTGATCCTGGTAGTGCTCCAGAACCACGTGGTACAGGGGATACAATACAGCCTTTCTGTACTCAATCTATTGCTCTGCCTTCCTGCCTGGCTGAATCCTGATGCTAAAGGAAGGTTTTTCTCTTTACTTCTTATTGCCACTCTGACAGGTGTCACTGGCAAGCAGTGCTTATGTCTGCCCAGCTCACAACTGAACTGGCTCAGAGGACCTGGTTCTCCTTTGATTTCAGACCAAAATCCTTTTGTCTTTGAGGCTGGGCTGACACCCCGCTCACTGCTTGTGGCATTGAGATTAGCGTGTCAGGATTAGCCTTTTGTTTTGTTTTGGGGTCATACCCAGCAGTGCTCAGGGATTACTCCTGGCTCTATGCTCAGAAATTGCTCCTGGCTGGCTCAGGAGACCATTTGGGATGCCAGGATTTGAAACACCAACCTTCTGCAATCAAGGCAAACACTTTACCTCCATGCTATCTCTCTGACCCCAGGATTAGCCTTTTAGATGTAATTCTTGAGGCCCATCTTGGGCTGGTCCCAAGCTCATTCCCAGAGTCCCCATTCACCACACAGCCTTTTCAGATTAATGGCTAAAGCCGGTTAGTGGTTATTTTATGAAATGACACAGTAGGAGAGGAAAGAGGTTTCAGAGGAGCAGGAGGAGCTGTTGTGGACAACCCTGGAGGGCTTCTGACCTCATAGAAATCCCAAGGCTGGCGTGGAAGGAAGGATCTGTCCAGTTCTTTCCTGCCTGCCACCCACCTGGCCCACTGCTCCCTGCCCACCACCACAGGCCTGCCTCAGCCCGTGGGCGTGCTCGGAAACATTCTCACCAGCTCTTCCTGGCTGGCACAGGGAGTCTTGGCAAATGGGAGCTGCAGAGCTTGGGGGCTTGTGGGGGCACAGTCAGGAGCATCCACCCCCACCCTAGTCTACATACCAGCTTCCTCCTGGTCTCATTTCCTGGGATGCATTTCCTCATGGAGCTGGGTGCTGAGCAATAAACCAGGTGAAAGTTTCCTCTTGTGCTCTGCCTCCCCTGGTTCCTTTTCATCGGTGGAGGCACTTAGAGAACTAGTTCAGCTTTTGCCACCATTTTCTCACCATAACCCCATTCCCATTCGACTAGTTGGGCCCCCCTTTTGTGGGATTCTTATGTAGTCCTTTTAGACTATGCAGGGGGACCATACAATCCCCAACTGAGAAATGCTGCCGCGGATCAAAGTGAATTATCCTTTCAATCCTATGTGGATGTGAGTTGTATGTTGGGTAGATGTGTGTGTGTGTGTGTGTGTGTGTGTGTGTGTGTGTATTGGAGACTCTCACTGTGTTGATGACTGTGAGCATGCATGCACAGCCTGAACCCCAAAATGCCTAAGAGTGTTTATGGGAGCTATGGTCTGCTCTGAATCACCATTCCTCCCTTACCTGGTAATTTTGCCAGGGTCAAATTGAGCCCCATTCTTCAGTGATGTTGATCTGGATGCACAAAGCTGTGTCAGGAGATGCTGGAGGCCAAGGCAGAGAGGGCTGCAGCATAGGCCGTGCCTGATCTGGATTCTGGGGAAAAGGAGAAGAGAGAAGAGTCAAGAAGGAATTCTAGGGTGTGGCATTTTGATCTCTCCCATGAAACTTATGAGCACCTGTGTGTGTGCATGTGGGTGTATGTGTGTGTATCTGTCTTTCTGTCTCTGGGCCTCCTTGGTTTATTCTGTTGGCTCTGAGCTCTATGACCACCCAATCTAGTCTTCTAGATCCTCTTCAGTCCTTTAGAGTGGGGCTGCCCTTGGCACTGTTGTCTGGGCTGGGAGAAAGCTGCTTTTTAGGCTTGTGACTCAGTGTCCCCATATGTGCCCTGAAAGTAATGAGCACCCTCAAGGTTATCAGAGAGCATCTGTGCTATATCTACTTGGTTGGGCACTCAGCAGAACCCAGGCCAAGAGTGAACTCAGGGCGAATTAGCTCACACCTTTCTGGTCCTGCAACCTTGCTTTGCTTTTTCTTCCCCTTCTTTTGTTTCATTTTGTTTTGTTTTTGTGCTGCACCCAGCTAGCAGGGTGACACCTGAATGTGAAAAAATCTGAACCTCATATAGTTGATTTCTTTTTTTATGCTTTAATTTTAGGGGATTGGACTTGGGGCACACCTAGCAAGGCTTAGGGAATTATATATTGTGTCAGCCTGAACCCAGGTTAACTACAGACAAGTGCCTTCATCTCTGTACTATATCTCTGGGTTTGCTTTACCCTTTAACTGAGCACAGATTGTCACATGCCCCTATGCTTGTGCCATACAGAACTGGAGATTATTTTATTCTTCTATTTGCTTTTAAAGTAAGCGTAAGTGTAGGCAAGAGTGGTGGGGTGTATTGTCTTGGCCCTTCCCTGAGTATCTGCTACAGTGTCTGTGAGTTATGTGCTTGCACTTGTATCCACATGGCAGTGATGTTGGGGATCTGAGACACCAGCGCCCACAGAATGAATGCTACTTGCTATATGGCCGCATCAAACAAACAACCTCAGGTCTGAAGCAGACTCTGTCCTGAGGCAACCCCATGTCCTGGGTAAGGTGTTCATTAAACTGGGTGGACTTAGCCGATTTTTAATTTCTGGGCTTCTGACCAGCTCCTCACTGACCAGCTCTCCCCAGCTTCTACTAGTTCCCCTGACTTTTCTGGAAATTGCCAGGATCTCTAAAATAATAGGGAGAGGGCTGGAGAGAGCACAGCGGTAAGGTATTTGCCTTGTAGGTGGCCAACCAGGGACAGTCCCTGGTTCGATTCCCAGAATCCCATATGATCCCCCAACCTACCGGGAATGATTTCTGAATGTAGAGGCCAGGAGTAACCCCTGAGTTACAACAACAACATCATACAGAAAAGGGGACTCAGATTCATAGAGTTTCTTTATCTTTGGTCACTAGAGTCTCACTAAGAATTCTTGTCACAGAGTTAGAGAGGAAGTACAGCAGGGAGGGTGCTAGTCTTGCATGTAGCTGATGATACAGGTTTGATTTCAGGCACTACATATGAACCCCTCAAATTCCTGCCAGGAATGATCCCTAATCACAAAGCCAGGAATAAATCTTGAGTCCATAGGAAGTGGCCCAATCCCTGACACTAGTAAAATGAAAACAAACACAAAATGGCAGCAAATTTTGTTTTGTTGTTGTTGTTGTTTTGGACCTACATCCAGTGATACTCAGGGGTTACTCCTGGGTCTACAATCAGGAATTACTTCTGGCAGGCTTGGGCATGATATGAGATGTCAGGGATCTAACCTGGGTAGATTGCATGCAAGGCAAGCGCCCTTCATGGTATATTATCACTCTGATCCCAAAATAATAGCAGCTTAAAAAAAAAAGAAGAAGAAGTTCACATCATTGAATGCTCATCTGAGATGTCCCTGTATTTCTTTGCAGTCACACTGTTCTTTCCATCTTCACGGTATGA
>PVKC010048267.1:0-10923 GCA_004027635.1 Crocidura indochinensis | reverse complement strand
AAAGAAAGAAAGAAAGAAAGAAAGAAAGAAAGGAAGGAAGAAAGAAAGGAAGAAAGGAAGAAAACAGATCTCACTGATCTTGCCTAGAACAATGTATGGGCAGATTCTCAGACTGATGTGACTCAGCACAATTTCCCCCAGGATACTTAGAAGACATATAGCAGAAATCTGATGAGAAAATCTCTGTGCCAGTCAAGAGTTCAGTATTAGTAATTGCACCATTGGTGGTCAGTCAATGGATGGTCTAGAGAAGGCTTCAACTGTCTCTCTGAAAGCAAGGCTGGTTCACTGAGGTTGAAAGGCTGAAACCATGGTTCTAATCCATTCATTAGTTCTAACTTAAGGTATGTGGACCGCCAGATATACCAGTCCATAGGTGTGAAAAGGCTGCCGAGCACTGGTCTAGAGGGTATGGCTTCAGCATTAGAACTGTGCTAGCCTAAAAGATAAATGTGGCTTGAAGCTGTTAGGAACATGCTCTCCAAGCCTGATGACAGTTGCTATCGAGAAGTGACATGCTGTCAGAACAGCCATGGCAGTCCCTGGTTGCAATGCATGAAGCTACTTCATTCACTTCTAAGGGAATAGAAGTGGGGGCTTTATCACAGTGCCTGTTAGGGTGGCCAAATGAAAGTTTAAGAGAAAAACAAATGTTTGTGCCTATCACTACCATTTTCTCCAAGCTGCAACTTCTCAGGTCCATCCTCTAAAACCTAAACACCATGCAAATTTTAGTAACTAACCAAAATTCTTACTCCTGAGAGGTCTAAGCCTCTAGTAATCATGTCATTTTTCTTCCAGGGGGCTGTAACATCTCTATTCAGACTTAAAAATGTAAAAGGGAAAGGCCAGAGCGATGGCACAGAGATAGGGCATTTGCCTTGCATGCGGCTGATCGAGGACAGACTGCGGTTCAATCCTCCAGTGTCCCATAAGGTCCCCCAGGTCAAGAGCAATTTCTGAACGCATAGCTCAGGAGTAACCCCTGAGCATCATCAGGTGTGGCCCAAAATAAAAATAAAGTAAAAGGGAGAACCAATAGGTAAATAAGTTGATAGTTGAATTTCATAAATATTCAGCCAAATAGTCCTCCTTCCCTTGCATGTCTAGGTCAATAAGGATCCTATTTATGAATGCAAGTCTTAGACAAAAAGTGATCCACTGGTAATGAAAGCTGCTGGTACAGTGTCTTTCAGCTGTGTCCAACAGATAAAAGCACATCCACAATAGGGGCCCACTGTACAGTTCCTACAAAGCCATACAAAGCACAAGGTCATGAAGTACATAGTACAAAGTGGCCATAGATCATTCCACCAACAGGAGAAAGGATAAGCACTGTTTTTACCTCCTGGTTCCCAGATACTTGTACCTTTTAGGTTCAGGATCTACAACTACGCATATTTAGTACCTTTGGGTATGTGTTCTTCAACTATGCTAATAAGCCATCCTAGGACTACAAGAGGTCAAATGCATCTAGATAGTACATTGTCTAATACCACCAGTGTTCCCCAAGCAGCAGTCATTTATATAGCCCTTCCTAAAGACAAGATCCCATTTGGGTATTGTGTTGTAAACCACGCTAAAACTGTGGTCAAAGAGTCAACTGGTAGCACATAAACATAGATCAAATGGTCAAATGAAAATGAAGAATTAGGAGCCAGAGAGATAGCATGGAGGTAGGACATTTGCCTTGCATGCAGAAGGATGGTTTTTCATATCCCGGCATCCCAAATGATCCCCCGAACTTGCCATGGGTGATTTCTGAGTGTAGAGTCAAGAGTAACCCCTGAGCACTGCCAGGTGTGACCCAAAAATCAAAAAAAAAAAAAATGAAGATACTTAATATCTAAATAACGAATGCACTGCTTTGCCTTGAAGGTACTTAATAGCCTAAAGAAAATTAAATGCTGTATATCTGTCTTTACAAATGTATACTATACAAGTATCAAAGTACACAAATAGATATTGGTGACCAACCATCAAAAAAGCTTAACCAAAATCACTTTTTAGTACCACCACTGTGCCAAAAAATTCTATGTGCCACCTATTCCCTAGTTAGTAACAGTTAATCTCCTTGTTATGTTTAGTAATACTTAGCAATATTTAAAAACTTTATTACTCTTAAGGATGCCAAATTCTATTTTTATTTTACAATTTACAACAAAATAATGCTGCCCATTTTACTCACTTATATTCTATTTTTAAAATCACATATGCAATCAAATTCAACTGATAGATTGCTAAACTACAAATATCACTAAGGTAATAATTAATGATTTTTGTATTTTGAGATTCAATCTACTTTTGAAATTGTCCAATGATCAGGTTTACTACTATACTGAATAAGTGATGAATTTAAAAAATACAAATACAATGTCAAAATAATGCAACATTTCCAAAGCAATAGAGAAAAACCCTGACTTTAATTCAGAGAAATATCTTCTTAATTATCCATAGTAATATTTCATATGTATCTCATAGTTGACAATTATCTGGTTTAAAGAAGGGAGTAATCTGTAACTCACCTTTGTACACCATATGGCCTTTCTAAAATGGGTTCTTTAAATGGAGGTGGAACGTGACCAAAATAATCCGGATAAGCCACCTCGGAATATTCTGGAACAGACTTCGTACTTTTTACAACATCGATATAGAGATCTGAGTCATGAAGGGTTGGTCCATCAGACACGTCCACTGATGACTGTTCTAAGGATGAAGCAGATTCACTGTCTTCATCATCTTCGGTTTCCACTCCAGTACAACAAAGCTTCCCTAAGGGAACTGCTCTTCCTTCAAACAAAGCATTTCCACAGGGAACCAGCAATGGGTTTGCTTTAGAACATGTAAGGGTGGTAAGAGGAAGACCGTGGTCCTTCTTCACTCCTGCAGAACAACCAGGTGCTGTTTGACCAGGAATATTCTGCAGTGTAATTCGGTCCAAAGCCTTCACAATATCACTGTTTAAACTATGAACTGCAGAGCTAGTTCTACTAAGATCAACTAGTGGCTCTTGTAATGTTCTGTCTTTATCTTTCATATCATCTTTTGCCAGATCCATAAATACAGTGCTCTTATCATCATCATCATCATCTCCTTTAGGTGAAACATTCGCCTTTATCACAGTTCCTTTTCTTAAATTGCCTGAATTCCCATAAGCTTCCTCGCCTGCAGTTGGAACAACAATGGGGAAACGCAATTTCTCCTCCAATACAAAAGGCTTTGGTTCTTTGAAGATTAAGTCATAGTCCTTTAAGGAGAGAAACGCATGCTTATGTTTTTATTATAGTAACAAAAGCAAGGTATTTATATGTCACTTTAGAAATCTAACATTCAAAAATACTGAATGGGCAAAACAGGAAATGCTCCAGTTTGGTACTAAAAGATAAAATAATTATAAAATAATTCATTATACTTACTTTAATTTTACCTTTCTTTCAAAAACGTGGAACATTTTAAATACACAAAAAATGATCAAACTTCAAATAGAGAGACAAAATTGAATTTCCATTCATCAATTCAACAAATTTTAATAGTGCTGATTTTGCAATAATTAATGTTATCTATTATGTGAGTAAGTTTCTGGCACTCAAGACTGATAGGAAGATGGAGAGAATAAGGAAGGGGAGGGGAAGGGAGGAAAAGAGACAAAATGGAAGGAGAGAGGAGGGCAAGGGAAAAGAAGTAGAGAGTTAGAGCATATGTCAGATTCTATTCCCAGTGCCATACAGTTTTCTAAGTACGGCTGGGTGCAGGCCCAAGTTCCCCATCAACTACCGAAGTGTCCCAGGAATCCCCCAACACTGCGTGGTCCAAGTATCATCACATTCTTGGGCTCTTGCACTGAAGTGACACACTAAATAGCCTAGAGTCACCAGTGGTAGCCCTGAACATCCTAAGCACTTCCTGGGAGTGCCCTCACCCATCAAAGTAAAGGAAGATGAGTAAAATATTGTGGTAAAAATGTAAGGGAAAGTGAGCAGGATTGGGAAGGTTGGGGAAGGTGGGCTGTAGGGTTTTTTTGTTTGTTTTTGTTTTGGAGCCACACCCATTGATGCTCAGGGTTACTCCTGGCTATGTGTTCAGAAATCGCTTCTGGCTTGGGGGACTATATGGGATGCCAGGAGATCGAACTGTGGCCTGTCCTAGGCTAGCACTTGCAAGGCAGATGCCTAATAGCTGTGTCACCACTCTGGCCCCTGTAGTTTTAAATGCTGTTGGTGATAGAAAGCAAAGATGAGACATAATAAAAAATAGAAGATCATAGATTAATTCAAAATAGATAAAATGTCTTTTTTTTAGATAAACTTTTTTTTTATTAAAAATTGATAGCCTACAGGGTTTTAACATTGAGGAGAGAAATACAAGTGTAATCTTTGAACTTTTAGATCTGAACTATCATAGGTTGGTCAAGCTGTATTATAGGAGTAAAGGCACTTGCCTTGCACACTGCCAACTATGACTTGATCCCTGGAACCACATATGATTCTACAAGACCACCAGAAGTAATCTCTGAACACAGAGCCATGAGTAAGCCCTAAATACCAAACCATGTCCCTACCTCTTGCCTCTCACACCCCCATCCCAATCGAAAAAGCAAGCAAACCAAAAAAATATATATAAAGAAAAATTCAGTGGGTTTATTTGGAGCCAAAGAGATGCAGTGATAAAGGTACTTAACTTCCACTTGACTGATAGGAAGATGGTTCAATCTCTGATTTTCACTTTATGATGCCCTAAGTACAGCCAAGGAGTAGCTCCTGAGCAAAGCCAGTAGTAAGTTTTGAACACAATTGGGCATATGACCTCAATCCCTTTTAACTTCCCACACATAAACTTTTTTTTTGGTTTAGTTTATGGGCCACACCCAGCAATGCTCAGAGGTTACTCCTGGCTCTGTGTTCAGAAATCTCTCCTGGCAGATTCAGAGGACCATTAGAGATATCAGGAATCGACCCCAGGTCTGTCCTGAGTCAGTAGCGTACAAGGTAAATGCCCTACTACTGTACTATCATGCCAGCCCCCTCCACACATAAACATTTTTGGATAAATTATCTTGACATTAGAGCCGAGTAATAAAATGCATCCAAGAAAACAGGACTCACAGTTATATCAACCTCAGAAGTCTCTATAATGAAGCAATTTTATTGATAAAGAATACAAAAGCTAAATGGGATTGTATCTAACTAAACAAGTTTTACATTATGTAACCCTGAGTTCAAGCCCCAGCACCAACAAGAGTAGCTTTGAAAATTCAGAGAACGACTGCCTGGAGTCTAAGCACCATCTGATAGGGCTGGCTGACTGAAAGTAGGTAACTGGAAAAATAACTAAAGAGCTAATGTACTCATTAAGTAAAGCACTAGTGCTAGAATTTATTGACCAAAGCAGTAAAACTCTTGCAGTTATCATTCTTTTTTGTCTGATATTAGTTCTGCATTTCAGGGGAGAGGGATAAAAGTCACAATGTGATAAACATGTTTATTAACATCCCTGTCTATCTACACACTAGATAAGTATAGCAATGTCCTTCCCATTTTTTTTTTTTTTTGGTTTTTGGTTTTTGGGTCACACCCGGCAGTGCTCAGGGGTTACTCCTGGCTCCATGCTCAGAAATTGCTCCTGACAGGCACGGGGACCATATGGGGTACCGGGATTCGAACCGATGACCTTTTGCATGAAAGGCAAATGCCTTACCTCCATGCTATCTCCCGGGCCCCATCCTTCCCATTTTTAATAAGAAAATACCTTCATACATTGACCAATGTTCTTTTGATGGCATTTCCAAGATTTTTTTTTTTTTTGATATATGTTAGGCAATGCTCACTCTAGCTCACTCTGGCAGAGCTCGGGAAACCAAGTGGGGTTAGAGGGATTGAACCCAGGTCAAACACATGCAAAACCAACACCCTATTCACTGTACCATCATCATTCTGCACCTAATCCAGGAATTGAGTGAAATTCCATAAGCTGATATATTTAAAAACACACAAACATAAACCCTGTAGTAAAGATTTTCGGCATGACTGAAAGGAGGGGAGGGCTGGGAGGAATAGTAGCAGAATACCAAATAAGAGGCTCCCAGTTATCTGGGAAAGTTGATCAAAAGTAATTGGAATCTTAATCTATTGTAAAAATAGATTGCAAAATAGATTACAATCAATCTATTGTAAGATAGAACTCAGTAAGATAGCCTCTGGCATATAATACTAGAATGTTACAAGTGAGTATCCAGATATAGAAAGAGATGGATTTAGCTGTTATGCAAGTCTAGAAACTTTCGGAGTGATGGAATTAATTCCACAATTTGACTGGGTTGGTACTGACACAGTTTGACCCCACAGGTAGGCTCCCTAGCACTTCAGAGAAATAATAGCCTAAGTAATTCCTCAGTACTACAGGGTTCAGGATACACTGGAGGGTCCAAACATTACTACATCTTTGGCCCTCACAAATTAACCATCAAAGTGGTTGGCCAAGATGTCAGGGACATCCAAGATTCCTGAACAATGATTAAGTTTGAACCTGCATATAGGCAGTGTATGGTGATGGGTAGAAGACCGCGGACTGGTGAAGAGAAGGTCATACTGGTAGTAGGATTGGTGTTTGAATTTAATACCTGAAATGACTATGTTATGAACAATTTGGTAAATCACAGTATTATAATAAAACCAGAAAATAAAACCATTTGAAAAATGGGCAGATCTGTAAATAAGGAAAGGATTTCATTTAAGGGAAACAAACAGATCAAAAAAAAACTAAAGTATGTGAACAATGAGAGAACTGACCAATCATATACAATTTTAAGGTAAGAGACTACATTTCAAGCAATTTCCAGTCAAACTGGCCGTGAGACTTTTGTAACCACCACTATGAGGATGTGTTACCTCCAGCACTGCAACTTAAAAAAAAAGGTGTGAGTACCACAACTAGAAAATGAAACCACTGGGCCCGGAGAGATAGCACAGCAGTGTTTGCCTTGCAAGCAGCCGATCCAGGACCAAAGGTGGTTGGTTCGAATCTTGGTGTCCCATATGGTCCCCCATGCCTGCCAGGAGTTATTTCTGAGCAGACAGCCAGGAGTAAGCCCTGAGCACAGCCGGGTGTGGCCCAAAAACAAAAAAAAAAAAAAAAAAAAGAAGAAAGAATGAAAATGCAACCACTGTCGAGCATGTGTGTGTAAACACTTTAACAAGCACCAAAACTAGAACCCATGTGCCTCAACTAAGAGTACACCCAATGCAAATAATTAAATGAAAAGAGTGCAAGTTCAGTGGGCAATGCAACCTATGTGCAACCCCTAGTTACTATAACCTGATAATCTACAACAACAACAAAAGAAAGGGGAAAGAGAAAGAATAAAAATGAAAAATTAAAGTATATTAAAAGTGGGGCTGGAGAGATAGCATGGAGGAAAGGCATTTGCCTTGCATCCAGAAGGATGGTGGTTCAAATCCCGGCATTCCATATGGTCCCTGGTGCCTGCCAGGGGCAATTTCTGAGCGTAGAGCCAGCCACACACCTGAGCGCTGCTGGGTGTGACCCCCACCAAAAAAAAAAAAAAAGTATATTAAATTTGATGAGCCAGAGTAATAAAAATATTTTTAAGTTAGCCCCCAAATTAAAGAGCTAAATTCAAGAGTCTCATCTTACAGATAAGCAATTTGCAGATTAGAATGATGAAAAACACAATGTAGTACTTTTCCTTTATAAAAAAGAAAGTAATAATAAACATAGCAGGGGAATAACAGAAATTTTTCTAAAGATTACTCATAACAATGAATTTTCTATATTTATACCTGAAAATCATCAACAAGCTCAGGGAAAAGGTGTTCATACATTTTAAGTTCTTCTATTGTTCGTCCTGGTTCTTGCTGGGGTTTTAGTTTGTTAATATCTGTTTCAATATCATCATTCTGAAATAATAAAAATGTCATGTCATTAGTTAATAAAATAGGTAAAGTTACAAAATATATTTTATGTTTAATGTTTTCAAAATTATAATTATGACTAGAAAATACTCACTGAATAGAGATCATTTTAATTTTACCTTAAGTTAATGTTTATAAATTAGGGAGTTTTTATTATTATAATTGTTATGCTTTGGTTTTTTGTCGTTGGTTATTCTAACATAAGACAATATTTGATCCTTTCCAGAAAGAAAATGCAATATTAAGAATAAAGTATGTTTCCCCAGTCTCTCTTATTGACATTCTTTGGTTCAGATTAAATATCAGGAAAACATTGAAAAAAAATTATATGATAGGGCAGCAATAGCCAAAATAACAATCCTTTATTTAACAATAACTATATAAATCATTCTGCTAAATATTTTACATATGCTACCAAATTTAAAGTACATGAGAATGTTATATTTTGAGGGGTTAAAAGACATTTCAGGGGCCCGGGAGATAGCGTGGAGGTAAGGCGTTTGCCTTTCAGGCAAAAAGGTCATCAGTTCGAATCCTGGTGCCCCATATGGTCCCCCGTGCCTGCCAGGAGCAATTTCTGAGCATGGAGCCAGGAGTAACCCCTGAGTACTGCCGGGTGTGACCCAAAAACCAAAAACCAAAAAAAAAAAAAAAAAAGACATTTCAACAGGTTGAGCATATATATTACAAATATAAGGCCCAGGTCCAATTCCTAGCACCACACGGTCCTCTCAACACTGTCCTCAGCACATAGCTGGGAATAGCCCCCAAGTATCACTAGTGTAGCTCACAAAACAAAATAAAATACTATGAGTCACCTCCATTTATGTAAAGAGAAAAAAAAAGTTCAAAGAGGTTGACTGGTTGTTCAAAATTACACAAAATTTGTAGAGAAAACAGCCAGAATATAAAACTATTCTGTGATTCCAGAGAAAACACTGTTGTCCGTCTAGCACACCACCTTAAATGACAACAATCTACTTAATCATGTATCGAGATTATCATTGATTACCATACTCATATATCTTGGTCAACTAAAATTTCTTGGGAAAACTCAATAGTACCATTCACTCTGCTTTTCAGAGCAAAATAAATAGTGAAATATCAGTCAGAAATTATTTCCATGTCCCTTTGGAAAGAAAAGATAAATTATATAAGGACAGCAATAACAACAACAACAACAAAAATAGGATATATCAAAGCTTAATATGGCAAATTTACTAAATAGTACAGTGGGTAGGGCACTTGCCCTGCATGTGACCAACCGATCCAGATTCAATCCCAGGCATCCCATACGCTTCCCCAAGTCTAGCCAGTGGTGATTCTTGAGAGAAGAGACAGGTAATCCCTGAGCATAGTCAAGAATGACCCAAGAAACAAAAAAGTAGAAAAAATATATAAAAATAAAAGATAAGGCACACTATGAAGGAAGACTGTTTATTTTCCAGAGGTTCTCACAAACTTCAGCCTCATTTGAGATTGGAGGTGAAGTAAAGTGAGGTTTATGCACAAACAAAAAATTTTTATATTTTTAAGCTACTAAAATGTGAATCAATGGTAAATTAATAGATTTCATTTTTTAAAGTACTTCACAAAATATCAGCAAAAAAGCCCAAAACATTATTAAAAATGGAAAATAGAAATGAACAGACACTACTCTGAGGAAGATTAATGGATGGTCAATAGGCACATGAAAAATGCTCACCATCATTTATTATTAGGGAATTCCAAAGTGGCAATGAGATATCTTCTTATACTAATAAGAATGGCACATAGCAAAAACACTGGGGACAATTTGTTTTGGCAGAGATGTGGGTGAAAAAAAAACTCATCCACAGCTGGTGGAAATGTCTCAAAACAGTACCGAGATATTTCTGGAAACTAAAAATTGAGTTGCCATATAATCCATAATTTCCACTTATTGGTATATACCTTCAGGACACAAAAACAATCACTGAAAAGGACATGTGAACACAATTATTCATTACACTACTTGATACAAAAGCTAAGATTTGGAATCAACTTAGATAAGTAAGTTATGAAAATGTGGTGTGTACACACAATGGAATACCGCACAGTTGTTAGGAATAAAATAATGATGTCAATTCACTGCAATATAGATGTAACTGGAAAACATGAACTGGAAGTTTAGCTAGAAAGAGGTCAAATTCATGATTATCTCATAAATGGAAGGTAAAGAGAATAAGTAGACAAGATCTAGATCACTCTTGGACCCAGAGTATAAATGACAGAAAATTTTAAAAAATCAAGGAAAAAAGTAAGAGGAGAGAGATGGGAAGCAAAATTGGATTCAGGAACATTAGTGGTGTAGAGGTGCAATATAGCTGAATTACAAATCACAGAAGAGCACTGAAATCATGAGATCCAAACTTCAACCAAAAAAAAATGTGTTTGGGCCCGGAGAGATAGTACAGTGGTGTTTGCCTTGCAAGCAGCCGATCCAGGACCAAAGGTGGTTGGTTCGAATCTCAGTGTCCCATATGGTCCCCCGTGCCTGCCAGGAGCTATTTCTGAGCAGAGAGCCAGGAGTAACCCCCGAGCACAGCCGGATGTGGCCCAAAAACAAAAAAAAAAAAAAGTGTCTCTTAAGGGTGCTCACTGGGGAGATAGGTTGAGTGTGAGGAAACCTGGGAAAACTGGTGTAAGTAAGTTGACACTGGTGGCAGTATGGGAGCTGAAACATTGTGTAAAACTCAACTATGAATAACTTTTTACATAACGGTGCTTTAATAAAATTTTTTTTCAAAAAGTGCTGGTCTCACTTTACAATAATCACTGATGTTTAGAGAGAGATAGTAGGGGCCCGGGAGATAGCATGGAGGTAAGGCATTTGCCTTTCATGCAAAAGGGCATCAGTTCGAATCCCGGTGCCCCATATGGTCCCCCGTGCCTGCCAGGAGCAATTTCTGAGCATGGAGCCAGGAGTAACCCCTGAACACTGCCGGGTGTGACCCAAAAACCAAAAAAAAAAAAA